>MU226316.1:3697872-3729054 GCA_018584345.1 Thuja plicata
TTAGTGGGGAAACAAGGAAAATCTGCATGTTCAATGTGATACATAAGAAATTATTAAAATCAGTAAGTTCATTGTTGTGCATATGAAGGAATTAAATGTTTCATAAATGTAAATCTAGAACTATGTTCAAAAGGGGAGCACATATGATAGTTTTATTTTCTCTTTATAAACCAAACATATATTTACAACATTGCTAGGAAGGAGTTAAGTTAATATTAAGAATATTCTATAAAAGAAGAAATATATATTAAATCCCTATGCTGCTGCTTTTAGTTGACAGCTACCTTTCAAGGCTGAATATGTTCTAGAACTCAAAAACTTAACAGCAAGTAATTACTAGGAAAAGAAACTAAAATAATCTATATTTGCTTCTCTAACATGATTAGTATTTATACATCATGAGTTCATCAAGAATATAATATACATCTCAAAAAAAAAATTTATTAGGTGAGTTTTCTTAGCATAGAAAATGGGGCATTACACATGAAATGACTTCCACTTGAACCACTTGGCAATAGTGTTATCAAATGTCACCTGAGAAAGTTTAGTCTCCTGTAACATGACTATGTCTGCTTGCATATAATCAACAGCTTGTTTAATCCTATGCCTTTTGTCAGAGGCATTAATGCCTCTAAAATTCCATGAGTTGATTATCATTGTGGACAAGGAGAACTCCTAGTTCTCCTTGTCAATATTTTAGTTACAACAAAACTGTCATCCAAAGTAGTTTGAATTCCAGCTGCTATTTCTGCCTTAGTCTTGGATCTCTTTGGCCGACCCCTAGATTTTGGTGTTTTGATAAGGGGAATGTTTTGTGATGGGGTTTGCATTATTGATAAGGTTTGTTGATGCTCACAAACCCGCTCTTCATGAAATATTTTTGTGTCCTCAATAGTCTGCAAGCTGGATATAGAGTCAATATCTAATTGAGAATGAGGAATTTGAGGCAACAAACTATCTGCTGACTTCTGCACTTGCTGATAAACACAATTTTCCAATCCCAAGGCATCCTCGAGAGGTAAAGAAAGTTGTGATTCTGATTGATTATACTGCTGCACTTGATTTGTGTAAATCTAACTATCAAAATTCTTCACAGCAACTGAGAAACTTTCTCCCCCCAGTAGAGCTCTACTAGTCTTATGACCTTGACCACAATTTTGACTATTCCAAAACTGGAATTCTTTCATCAAATTGTCAATAATAGGAGAATTGTAATCATTATCAATAATGCCTTCTTTTGCAATTCCAAAAATGATGGAAGTTGCAATCTCTGAAATAATATGATCTCCTAGTTGACGCGCCTTCCTCTCTGCCGGGGATATAATAATACCCAGCTGACCTGGAATATGTATTGGTAGATGAGGAATCACACTGAAAAGTCTATTTTGAGGATTTGAAATTGAAAACTTGATAGTCGGATAGTGAGAAGATGAAGGCAGAAGCAAGGTTGGTTGGGAAGTTAACAGTTGCAAGAAATACATAATCCATCTTAGAGTATGCACAAAATTTAACTCTGATTTTTGCCTAACTGAATCAAACTATCTTATGGCTTGATTTTCAATGAGCGCATAAGGTGTTTGTGCAACTGAATCTTTCAATTGGAATTTTTGAGAACATCTGTTTGGATCAGAACAATGGTCTGGGCATATTACCGTAACATCCTGCCTGCCTGCTTTACATTGAGTATTGAAATGACCAAGTTTATGCTGAAACTTATTAACTATAGATTCATCTTGGATCTTAATTGACTAGCACTAGTCTCCCCATTGAGAAGTAATGGTTATAGATGTGGGAAATTTTTTACGTTTATCAACCAACAAGAACACTCTAACTTCCAATTGTGGACAATCAAAAGGAATGAGATCATGTCTTAAGAATATACCCAATTTGTTTGCTAATATTTCAATGATCTCTGGCTCTCTGTATTCAAGTGGTAAAAAAGGAAAAGAGATCCAACATGGGAAAAACTGAATAACTGTATCTTGAGGATTGAAATTTGGGATCCAGATCATAGTATGCAAGCCTGATCCCTTACAAAACCAACCTTTATGTTTGTGCACAATATCTCTATGCTCCTTAAATTCAAATATGGCTATAAAAAAATTGGAGTCAACCAATGAAGAAAATGTCCTTAAGACCTATCCAATTAGAAAATGCCCAGTCCTTAATATCCGAGAATGACAGAGAAGGATCTGAAAACTTACCTATAAGTGTTGATTGACAGAGTAAGCCGATCGAGTTCTGCAACATATGACTTGGAAGAGTAATTTGTGATTGATGTAATTCATTGTTGAGGGAATCTACTAAACCCAAATCTTTCTTTTTCCAAATTTGACCAATCTTTTTTGGATTGAAGGGGGCTCTGAAAGAAAGTGTCTCTGGATCTCTATTTGCCTTCTCCTTGTGATTAATCAGCAATCAATCTTGATTTTTTCCCGGCGATTCAGGGGGTGTGCCCTGACATATATCAAAAATAGGCTACTTTTTACTAACCCTACAAGAAGATCTTCCTTGCATCCTAAAATTTGTCCTCCCTTTAAGCCAAGACCCAAATCTGCCTTCAATTTTGAAACCCTGATTCAGATTTTTGGAAAAAAATTTCCCCCGCCCAAAAAATTTTTGAAAATTTTGAGGGTTTTGATGTGATGATTCACCTTTTTTGAATTTTGATATGTCGATCCATGGTCTCCTACTGGTATTTCCATTATCCTCTACTGAGGGTTTTTTTGAAGAACGAAGATCATGAAATCTGGGGCTTAGAAAAAAAGGTTTAGCTGGTTGAACTATGGCTTTACCCCAAAACATTGATTTGAGATATTTGTGTGCTGAGGCGTCTTTAGATGGAATTCTTGATACAAAAGGGCATCTCTGAAAGGAGAGGCCACGGTGTTGAGGTATAGCCAGCTATACCACAAGCGTAGAAGAGAATATATGAGATATGTCAGTGTGTCCAAATGCAGATACATTTGTGCGAGCCTTTCCATTTTCCTGACAGAACTGCTCAAATTTTTTATTCTAAGTTTGCAATGGACGATGATACCTCTGCCTATTATGAACTACTATCCCTCGATCCTGACAATATTGTTGAAATTTTTCTGCTTGTGATTGAAGCTATTCTCTGACAACTGGTGTATGATCTGAATCTCGACCATTTGCAGGTCACTCCGCCATCGTCCCCCCGGTTTCACCTATCATACTTCTAGATAAAATAAGTTACCTCTATTCTTCTCACCACTTCCAACTAATTCTCCATTGGCATCATAGATCTTTGCTTTCCTGTGATGGAATTCAACTTTGTAACTAGAAGTGTTCAGCTATGAAACACTCAATAGGTTATATTTAAGATCATCAACCCAATACACATCATCACATCTAATATTTTCAGTCAATTGAATTGATCCTTTCCCTTTAACTCTATAAGGTGTATCATTACCAAACTTAACATATCCACCCTTACATTGAGCTAAGGTTTCAAATTTATCCTTATCACCAGTCATGTGATGTGAACAACCACTGTCAATAATCCAATGATCACCTTTACTCATATAAGAAATTAATGCAGTTTTCTCATCATCATCAGAATCATATTTCATTGCAACATACACAACTTCTATATCATTTTCATCAAATTTATCAGATTCACCATCAGAAGCTTCTTCAGCTATATAACAAGATTTCTAACCTTTGTCTTTGTAATCCTTGTACTTTCTGTAGTCTTGGTCATCCTTTTTGTCTTTGTACTTTTTGTCTCTTCTTTCATCTTTCTCATTCTTATCAAGACATCTAGCAGCAATATGACCAACTTTGTTACAAGAAAAACAAGTAATAGGAAGTTTACCTCTGAATTTTCCTTTTCCTCTAGCTAGTCTCCTTGCCATAAGTGCCTCAAGCTCTTCTAGATCATTATCTAAAGTGTCACTGTCACTGCTCACACATTTCTTTTCTTTCCTTGATTTTTTGATGACCATCTATGACTTGAATGCAGATTCAATAGTTTGTGGAATATAGTTATCCAAATTTGACATCTCAAATGCAGTAAGTCTGCCTACCAAACTTTCCAGAGTCAAATTGTTGTTAGGAATACATCCTAGTTCTTGAATTATAGATACTCTAATAGCATAAATAGGAAGAAGTGTTCTTAGTACCTTACTCATGATAGTGTCATCATCAATGGTTCTGTTAGCTCCTCTAATAACATTTACAACTTCCTTTATCCTATCATAATATTGCACTATATTTTCTCCTTCTTGCATTTTTAATTCATCAAACTTACCTCTCAATCTTTCAGATTTGGCTCTTAGTACATTCGTATCACCTCCATAGATGGTTTGAAGGGCATCCCACATCTGCTTTGCACTTGTATAGTCCTTTATGTCTTTAAATTCATGATAGTTCAGAGATGATGCAAGTTCCAACATTGCTTGATTATGTTCATGCTTTTCTCTTAATTGTGCAGCATTCATAACCCAGTAGGGGCTACATATTCTTGTTCAATATGTCATTTAGCAGAATCACCAATACCAGCCAAGTGAAGTTTCATCAAAATTTTCTATGTAGGAAAGTTGTCCTTGTTACTCTTCGGTCCATCCCTTTTATACATCTTGATCTTTATCTCCAAGTACCTTCAAACTATTTCAAGAGAACAAAGCTCTGATACCAATTGTTAGAATGAATTTAGAATAATTGAGAGGGGGGTGAATTAGTTATCCTCAGGTCTAGATGTGCCCATATAAAACTTTATACCATTTCAACAACTCAAATCTTCTCGGCGGCAATAAACAACAAAAGTGTGCAGTTTACTATACTAATGAAATAAGCTTACAGAAACTTAACAGTAAAACACAACATAAACATTCACACATTTTGCAACCATGATTTAACGTGGAAACCCAATATGGAAAAAACCACCAGTAACATGCTACCAAAATTTCAATCTTCTGAAGTGATGCCCTGTTAGGAGCCAACCTTGTTAAAGGTTACAAAACACAATGTCAAATGTGACCTGGTCAAAGGATTTAATCACCCTGTCAAGAGTGGCCTTGTTAGAGGACTTAGAACATTCCAATCTGAATGTCACCTTGTTAAAAGGATTTATACAATGACTGTTAGGTCGACCTAGTTAAAGGATTTGAACTGATACAATGGTTAGAAAGTAGTCAGCAGGTGTAATCTGATACATACAACTTACTTTGCAAATCTAGATCCAATTTCAGCTCTAATGCTAATTCACTGAGTGGCCTCCATTTTCATCTCAAACTTCATATCTTCTTGGAAATCCATCAAGCAATATCTATTTTCTTCTCTGCTCAACCTTCTTTGCTAGGTTTTGCCAATCAGTCAATTAGCCATGCAATACTCTTGCATACAACTTCTCCTTACACTTGGATACATAACAATAACCTATGTAGGTTATATTATACCTCTTCATCTAGGTCAGATAGATCTTTTGTCGCTTAATCAAGATCATAGATCTTAGGTTAGGTCATATCCAATGGATCTTTCCATCATTACATTTAATTTACCTCTCCAATACAGTCATTAATTAAACATTGAATCCATGCACTTAATAATGGTTTCTCGTGCATTAAATGAGTGTGGACCAATCTTAATTAACAATGCATATCCCAATAAAATCAACTATGTTGGCCAAAGATCTCAAATCTCATCAATTAATAAAATACTGTTGCTCGGCTTTCTTTGTCTCCCTTGGCATTTCACTGGCACTTGGCATCATCTTTTCTTTTCTCGGCATCACCTTTCACTTTTCTTGGCATCGACATTGCTTTTCTCGGCATCAACCTTCCAGTGAACTGTCAATGAAAGATAAACAACATATCACTTTGCCAAAGTGCAAAATGATCAAGTACCCTGGTGTATACTCATAACTCAACCATTTCCTCATTCTTCTTGTTATCCTATTCTTCAAATCTTCATTAATCAATAGATAAGGCACTCAAACATACAGCAATAGTCTCACCAGTTAAGGTTTGACATCAATGACAAAATAACAATTGTCTACATTATAGCAATCTTTCCAACACAATCTCTATAGGTCCAACATCCAGTCAACATCCTCCAAGAGATAGATATTTATTCCAAAAAAGGTCTCAACAACAATAGTCACAACAACCTTGGACCCACCATTTACCCCAGTATCAAAAAAAAAATACATTTCAGAATCAATTCCAAATCCCAAGAAGATCGTACATCTCAATTCAAGGGACTCAAAGTAAAATTCTTATACCAACTACGAGACTAAGATCCAACACTAGAAGTATTCCTCAATCCCAAATTGACATTCTAATAAGACAAGTTAAAAACCTACAAATTCAAATGATGGATATTCAAAATCAGGGAAAAACAAAGTCCTATACTATTGAGGACTTGTACCCATATCCTTTTGATCATTCTTTACACATGCGATGATTTCTAGCACATTTTGTAGCACCTAAGTTTGACAAGTATAGAGGCAACACCAATCTTGTGGAACACATTAGGAAATTCTTTGCTAGTTGCATTGAAGTCACACATGATGAAACATACTTAATGCGGCTATTTCCTAGAGTTTAGCGAAACCAACAATGGAATGGTTCTCTCACTTATCGCATAGTATTCACTCTTGGGGTGAATTGGCTAAAAGAAATATCACTCACTTCCATCACAACATAGAATGCAAGGTCAGCATCAAGGACCTTTGTGATATCAAGCAAAAAGAAGGTGAGTCCTTTGTTAAATTTGTACAATGACGGAGAAACACAGCCAACAGAATCACATATGATTTTCTTGAGAAAGATATAATAGTCATGTTTGTCGATAATCTTATCCCAGACATGGCTTTTACTACAGAACTCCAACTCACTCCCAATTTTAAATAATTAATAGAATGAGGCGTTCGATACAAAAAAAAAAAAAAATTGATCAAAAAAGGAATTCTTGTGAATCCTAATCAAAGAAACGCCACTAAAAATTCAACTGAAAAAGCTAAGTGGTGAAACAAAAAATAAAAAATTCACTAACGATGGTGGCATTGATGTTAAGATGGTCAATTATGCTCAACCAAATATTTTATTACAAGGGGCACTCATCCCAAATCAAACACCTGCAATGCGAACCCTGCAAGAAAATACTAAAGTTCAAGTGTCGATTGCAACTACTCAAGCGGAAGTAGTATCCCAAAAACAACCCAACATGCAACGCCAACAATGAGCTCCTTTTTCGAAACATGAGTACACCCCACTAGGAGAATAGATCGAATCAGCACTTAAAATTTTGATCCAAGCCAATACTATCATGTTACCATAAATTAGGGAATTCAAACATGGTGTTGTAAAACCTAAGTGGTGGAACGATAATAATTTTTGTGAGTATCATTGAGTCAAGGGTCATAATACATTAAATTTCTATCCATTAAAAAATGTTATACAAGACTTAATTGACCAAGGGATAATCAATGTTAAAAATAGTAAATCCAAGGATACCACGGATCATGCAATCTTCAATGATCCTTTTCATACCCATAATAAAAGGAAATCCTCCTCATCTGGTAGTCAGTCCAAGAAAGTCAATTATACCTATTATAACTCTGATAGTATGATAAATTGCATAAATCCTATAGAAATCCAGGTTGCTACTATCACTATCAAAGATAATAATGCCAAATGCATTGTTACAACTCGTCGTTCCAAAGTTCTACAAGGAATGCCTTCTACTTCTGCTACACAAGAAAATCCCACACCAAATTCTAATCCACAACCCAGTTTGGTGGATCAACTCAATCACACACCCACCTAAATCTCCATTTTTGAACTATTGCGCATATCCCCAGAGCATAAGGAAGCTTTGGAATAGGCTCTTCAAAATGCAGCTGTCCCACGGGACATATCTCTAGAAAATTTTCAAACCATGCTCAATTATATTGTTGCTAATAAACATTCCACATTTACAGACCATGATGTACCACCACACCTTTGCACAATGATCCCCTACATTTTATTGTCCAAGTGCATAAACATACAATCTGACAAGTCCTCATTGATGGCGGGGCTGGATTAAACATTTGTACTCTTAGTGTAATAAAAACCTCAGGTTACTCAAAATCTAGTATTGATGTGACCAGAAGAATCAATATTAGAGTATATAATGAGGAAGAAAGATCATCTAAAGTTATTCTTATTTTATCAGTCAAGATAGGGCTAGTGATAAAGAGCACTATGTTCTAAATCCTAGACCTTGAACTAGGATATAACATATTGCTTGGAATACAATGGATACATGACATGCAGGTTGTCCCTTTGACATACCATCAATGTATAGAATTTCCTTACTAAGGAATAAAGATCATCATAGCAGGAGATCCCAAGCCCTTTCAATATTGCAACACTCTAAGAGGTAGTGTGGACAATTAGGTATCGTTGAATCAGGAAGCCAGTATTCCTTCTGCTTCTGATTCAATTTTAAAGGATATACCAAGAAAGATGGTCAAAATATCAATCCAAGACAAAGGGTGTGGTGAATACCACTATGAGTAATCCTTCACCATCACCAACATGCCTCTATCTCTTATATCATATGGAATGCCTAGACTATTAGAAACAATTGAAGGTTTGAAACCAGTAATATTCAGATGTTCGCCTACTACATTTGTTAAATGGGGAGACAGTAATGTACCCTTTTAGAATAAGATTTGATAAGAAATAATATAAATAAATAATAATATAATATAAAATCTATTATTAATATAATAATATGATATATTATTAATATAATAATATAATATATAATTGATATTAAAATATTAAAATAAAAATACAAAATAATAAAATTAGAATATAATGTAATTAAACTTAGTTAAGTTAATGAAGGGTCAAAAGGCATGAAAGGAAAAGTTGTGACTCCTTCAAACATGAGACATAAAAAGGGAGAAGAGAACTTCATTTGGAAGAGGGAAAAAAAGGGAAAAAAGAGTATAGGAATTAATAAAGGGTTAGACTCTTCCAAAGGGTAGTAAATATAAAAGGTTGTGAATCTTCCAAAGGGAAACAATGATGAAAGGTTGTGACTCTTCCAAAGGGTGGTAATTCTGAAAGGTTGTGACTCTTCCAAAGGGTAGTAAATCTGAAAGGTTGTGACTCTTCCAAAAGCACAATAATGGTGAAAGGTTGTGACTCTTTTAAAGGGTGGTAATCCTGAAAGGTTGTCTCTTCCAAAGGGCAACAATGATGAATTTTTGTCTCTTCCAAAGAGTATTAATTGTAAAAAGGTTGTGACCATTGCAAAGGGCAGACATGATGAAGAGGTTTAACTCTTCTCCACATTGGAAGATATAAAGGGAGGATGTTTCATTTAAAGGACATGGAAGGGAGAAAAATTTGGGGAATAATATATTACTCTCAAGGAAACAATGAAAAGTGGTGACACAATTCTAATGAAAGGTGGTGACCTTTTCAAAAGTATAAAGGAGATTTCATTCCAAGCCAAAAAGGAGAGACAACAACAAAATATTATTACTCAAATTTTGAGAGTAAAGGCAAAGTAAAAGGTGATCCAAAATGGGGACATTACAGAGACCTAAGTGAATAAAACCCCTTTGATCTATACATTAATACCTAGTTATATCAAGATACTCAAGAGATACCCATAGTACAATTACCCTTGACACAATATGGGCCTGGATATACTATGTTGCAACAATTTGGATACGATGGTAATACTGGTCTCGGGGAAATACAATAGGGAGTGGTCAAGTTTTCTTTACCACCCACTTAAAGGAACAAAAGAGGACTAGGTTATGGTCATGCCAAAACTAGTACAATTGCTCCAAAAATTTTAGTAGACTAACAATAAATTGATGAGTCAAACTGGGGGCAGCATCAAGAACATAACCCAATCAACAATATACTCCAATAACTATTGCTATCAGAAGTGGAAACCACAAATTCCCAAATAATCCTTAATCAGTAAATCTTGGATGAAGTGGAAAGTGAAATACCTGATGAATGTTCTAGTGTGAGTGATTCTCATGAGTATGAGTGTTTATCCCTCCATGACTCTAAACCATCTATTCCTCAATATTCCCCTCGATCCACTAGTACCATAAACCTCAATTACATGTTCAACCAATTGAACCTAGAAGATCAACCCTATATTGATAAGCATGTTGATGTCCATTCCTTAGATGGTGCGTCTACTTCTCATTCTAGATTTTTTCAAAAATATCATTGCAGTTCCATCCGTCCAAACTGAGTCATCCTCCCACACTGACCTTTATTTATTCTACCTTGAGTTAATAGATTGGGACCAACAAGGATGTCTTGACATAGATATTTTTGAAAATGATGAAGGCATTGCAGAGTTCATGGGGCTCCATGAAGGAATCCTATTAGGAGATCACAAGGCGAGATTATCCTTTGACCTAGACAGATCATTATACTTTGGGGAGGAGGCTTCTCTTTCCAGTCCCAAAAGTAAAAGTATAAATAAAAAATAAAATTCATTAAGTGAAAACTGAAAGGCACTTTATTATCATAAAAAAGTAAAGATAAAGGATGTATCTTCTGGTGAAAACCTCTCTGAGGTGCTAGAGGATGGGAAGTTGGATCTCCTCCCCTTAGAAGAAGAACAATCAACATTGCTAGTAAAGGAAACAGAAGTAGTTAATCTAGGGGATGAAAAGAACCCTAAGAACATTTATCTAGCCAAGTCCCTTTCATCTAAGGAAAGAGAACAATTTACTATTTTCTTCAAAGAATGACATATCAACTTTGCTTGGTCTTATGGTTCTTCACATTTCTCTACTTGTCAAAGTTGAATTGAAGAAACTTTTAGACACGGGTTTCATAAGGCCCATCCCCTATGCGGACTGGATATCAAATCTAGTACTAGTTACAAAACATTATGGTCAGATTTGAATATGCATAAACTTCAGGGATCTGAACAAATCATATCCAAAAGATGATTTTCCATTACCAAACATCTATATCATCATAGATTTGACAGTAGGACATCAATTGTTGTCACTTATGGATGGGTTCTTAGGTTATAACCAAATAAAAATTGCACCATAATATCAACATAAGATGGCATTTACTTTTGCATGGGGTAATTATTGTTGGAATGTGATTCTATTTGGCCTCACAAATGCAGGTGCCATCTATCAAAGTGCCATGAAAACAATATTTCATGATATGATTCAAAGATAATGGAGGATTATGTCGATGACTTACTAGCTAAGTCAACACTCAGGAAAATACGTCTACAAATTTTGGGTCAGATATTTGATAGATTACAAGAATATAAGGTAAGACTCAACCCAAAGGAATGGCCATTCGGATTTACCACTAGAAAATTCCTTGGTTTCATTGTCTCACATAGAGGAATTGAAGTAGATCCAGAAAAGGTTAAGGTCATCCTAGACATGTTACCCCCTACAAATTTAAAACATATATAGGGTCTACAAGGCATATTACAATCTATCAGGAGATTCGTCGCCCAACTGATAGATAAATGTCATCCATTCCAACACTTTATACATAAAGACGTAACCTTTGTATGGATAGAACAATGCTAACAAGCTTTTCAAGCTTTCAAAGATTATCTATTGAAATCCCTAGTATTGGTGCTACCAATTCTTGGAAAACCCCTTTTTTTTTATATATCAGCAACATAATCAGCACTAGGTTTTCTTTTGGCTCAACATATTGATCAGGGAAAGGAAAGGGTCATCTACTACATCAATAGAATGTTGGTGGGATATGAACTCAATTATTCAAAAATAGAAAAGGCATGTCTTCAGTTGTCTTTGCTTCTCAGAATTTAAGACATTATATGTTAAGTCATCAAATGAATCTCATTGTACACATAGATCCATTAAAATAATTGTTGAGTAAAGCAGCATTAAATGGATGACTCGTAAATGGGTCATGATCTTAAGTGAGTTTGATATTGAATACGTGGACTAGAAGGCCATCAAAGGGCAGGTTATTGTTGATCACATCGAAGAGGCACCAATTACAAATCATCAGCCTATTGTGTCAGAGTTTCCAAATGAATCAATCCTTATAGTACAAGTGGCAATAGAAGTATGGCAGTTATTCTTTGATGAATCATATACAAACCATGGTCTAGGAGCAAGAATAGTACTCATCACTCTGCAAAATGATGAAATTTCTAAATCTTTTCGACTCAATTTTCCATGTACAAATAACATAGCTAAGTATGAAGCTTTGATCGTCGGATTAAAAATGACTATAGAATGAAGAATAAAGAACCTGAGAGTTTATGGCGATTCCCAGTTGGTTATCAGTCAAGTCAACAATGATTACATGACCAAAGATAAAAAAAACTTATCCCATACAAACAACTGATAGACAAATTATGTACTTCTTTTCATTACATTATATTTTAACAAGTTCCAAGGGTTCAGAATAAAGTAGCATATGCAATGACTACTATAGCATCTTTGATCAACATGCCAAGTAATGAAATCAAATTCCAATTTCTGGTGGAACAATTGATGATCCCAACCTATAAGGTTCTAATAATATAATCAGTATGTGTCCTTGTTGGTCCTGAGTCTCCCTAGTAAAATGATGTGTATACTTATCTACAATACAATACCCTCCCACCCCACCTATCTAGAAACCAAAAAAAGTCCCTTATCCGACAAGCCTCTAGGTACACCCTTCTTGCTAATACTTTGTATAGAAAAAGTATATATGGAATGCTTTTAAGATGTATCACTTCCATAGAATCCCAGTGAGCCTTGTATGAGGTACATGAAAGAGTTTGTAAGGCCCATGTAGGTGGTAATAGTTTAGCAAAGAAAATCCTCAAGATGGGATACTATTAGCCAACTATAGAGGCAAATGCTCACAAGTATGTACAAAGATGTTGAAAATGTCAAATACATTGAGATCTTATTCACGCACCAGCTCAAGACCTCCAACACATTACTTCACTATGGCCTTTTTCAAAATGGGGATCTGACCTAGTGGGAAAGATTACACCCACTTCCTCTAATGATCATAAATACATAATTGCAACAATATAATACATTACCAAATGGGTGGAAGCAATTCCTCTGACATATATCACTAGTAAGTAGATCTCTTTGTTTATTCTAAATCACATCATCTGTCAGTATGGGATCCCTCAAACCATACTTATCGATCATAGTTTTCCTTTTAAAAAAAATATGTTGAAGATCTCTGTGAGAAGTTAAAAATAAAACAAAACTTCTCTTTATTTTAATAAACCCAAGGAAAAGGACAAGCTAAGGCAACTAACAAAACAATCCCCAAAATCTTGAAGAAAACTATCAATGAATCTGGTCAAGACTGGCATTTGCGGCTCAATCTTGCATTATAGGCATATAGAACAAGTGTGAGAACACCTACAGGAGAAACTCCCTTCTCCTTGTTATATGGATCAGAGGTGGTTCTAACCCTCAAAATTGAAATCATGTCCCTCATAATATCACTAAAGAATATCATATCATATGAAGACTAGAGAGTTGCTAGACTTAGTGAACTGGAGCTGCTAGATGAGAAATGCCAAAATGCAATGAATCACTTACAAGGTTATCAGGATCGCCTTAGAATAAATTATCACAAGAAATTTAGTTTGAGGTAGGAGATCTTGTCATCGTGGAAAATCAGAAAAATCAAGCAGAAAGAGTTAAACTAGGCAAGTTTGAGCCAAATTGGCTAGGACCATAAGTAATTATAAAATCATGTGACAATGGGGCATATCAACTAGAAAATCACGACGAAGATTAGCTCTTTGTTTATATCAACAACATGCACCTAAAAAAATTCTATGCCTGAGATCTCAAGGTCAAGTATACATGTCATTTATCGTCCAGAAAAGCAAAAAAATCAAAAAATATAAAAAAGTTACCTTGGTGAAAACCTGGAAAATATGTGCCTTAGCGACAACAAAAAAATAGAGAGAAATAAAGTAAAGAGAAAAAAAAATCTCTCTCTCATTGAAAACATGGCAAACATGCACTATTGGGTAGGTACCTTGGTGAAAACCTGAAAAATAGGTGCCAAGTGTTTAGGTCTCGCCTCACCATCGATGAACTCCAAAAGATTAAGCTTGTACTCCCCACATGCAAGATTGAGTACCCGGAGCTATTATAGAAGTGCAATCCCCTTTGAGACATCACCCTTATCCATGGCTTATATTGACTTACCAAACTGGGGGCAGTCTAAAATGTCTTGAAAAAAAGGGGGCAGTCTAAATGTATTGAAAAAATCTAAAAAGAGCAAAATGTCTTGAAAAATAATCTAAAAACATCAAAAAATGTCCTGAAGAAATAAATCATAAAAAATGAAATCTTCCAAAATATCTGTAATAAATCATTTCTATCATAACAAGCAGGAAATGATGATCAAACAATCAATCAAATGTCAAAACTATGAGCTTCACAAATCAGCAATGGACTCATATGACTCATCTCTATCATCAATCCAATTTGTCATAATCGAATGATTCAATCGGTCATTAATCAAGCTATAAATTGTCATACATAGTGATAGATATACTTGAAGCTAGACAGATTGGTCTTATGGCAGTCGTCCATTCTTGAAACCAGACACATCTGCAATCAAACATCAAAACCAAAAAAATCAAGGAGTAGTAAGGTTGTTGACTAGGTCAGTCATGTCAATATGTTGTCAATTTATCTTTTGTGATTATGTTCTTATGCTCCTCGAGGATATCACTGAGTGGTGAGAGTGGATATGATGTATCATGCTCTTGTTTTCTTTTCTTTTTTGTTTGTGGAGTATTTAATTTCAATTTTGGGGCAATGATGATTCAGGATAAATGTGATAGGAGTTGTCATGCAGTTCCACGATCTGAGATAATCCCTAGAAAAGAATTGAACATTCCTTGTCTGTTATCTGCTTGTTGTTATCAGAGATCATAGCGGTATCCAGATGGTCAATATCTAGATGCATTTATGTCTCTATCTTTTCATAATAAGGTGCAATGATGAATACAGATTGGAATATATGACAAATACTTGGTTTCATCAATAATTCTTTATTCCTAACTAATTTTCTTATAATTAACACATGCATAAACTCAGTTGCATTGCTAATTTTAGGTGTGCATTCATTTATTGCATAAGAAAAATAAAAAAACATGTGCATATTAGATCATATAATCAATGCATACATCATCAATAACATCATGACTAATATATGAATACATTCATCATCATATAGTGATTCAACATTTTTAACAAATTAATGCTCATCTGATGCATTTTTTTACTTAATTTGTTGAGGGGGAATATAGTTCACCTGTTGTCACTAGGGCAAGTTGGGGCAGGATCATATCTGAAAGTTCTTTGACACAACGTGATGAATCACATTGTATCAAAAAGGGGCAAATGTAGACACCCTAAAATGGACAGACTTGCGGCCTCATGTTTAATTACTCACTTTTCTCTATTAATTAATGAATTTTTAATCACTAATTAATCATCTATTTCTTCTAAATTTGATCCTCTAATCATTTAATCATTTCTCCGAAATGAATTAAATAATAAATTTATTTAATTAATAAACCTTAATTAATTAATCTTTATTAGTTAATTAAATTCAATTTCCTAAAGTTTAAATTCAAATATTTAAACTTATTAATTACTCTTCTAATAAAATTAATTTCTTTAAATAAATTTAATTTCCCTCTTAATTCTATTTTTCTAATTAATTTTAAATTAAAATAGAATTCAAACATCTCATTTATGAGTATTTTAATTTCTAAAATCAAATAAATCTTCTCTCTAGTTCCAAAAAAGGAAACTCGTGATCAATCTTTGTAACTGCATAAATTATGCCCTCTTCTCTCTAGTTTGAAAAGGTAAACTCATGATCAAATATGTAATTGCATAAATTGTTCCATCTTCTCTCTAGTTCAAAAAGGGAACTCATAATCAACTCTACAGTTGACTAAATCATTTCCTCTTATCTTCAATTAAGAGGGAAAGTTTACTAATTGCTTCTTCAGTTCCTATTGATCTCAACCATCCATTTTCAAGTTTCTGGGATCAATCTCATCCATCCAAATTATATAAAATCAATCCTTCTCAACCATTTGAAGATCCCAAACGGTGTGCACAATTATCTGTAGGATTTTCTTATGAAGCATTAGCAAATCATTATCTTTTTTATCTCATTTTATCAACACTCCCAAGTCATTAATTTTGTCGATGTCAATATTGAGCACCATCCACGCAACATTTCAGAAGGAGTAGAGAGAAGCAATATAAGCATCAAGCATTGGGGTTTGCATTTATTTGTCTTCCTTTGTGATGTTTGTTATTTTATTGTTATTAGGCTCATTCTTAGTATTTATTTGATCGATTGCATTTCAAATCGGTGCTACTAACCCTCTTGATTAAGTGTGCAAATATAGGCCTATAAAATGTCAGTTAACAGGGCCTTACAGGTAGTTGCACTTCAGTTAATCACAGTTGTACCCCTATTTTTTAGGGATTTATTTTTGCATATGACCCATGATTTTTGCATGTTTTAGGTAGTTTTGGAGTAGTTTGGAGGGTCATATGCATTCGTGATGAGTTTTGGGGATTTTTTAGGTGGTCAATTGCATGTTTCTGACATTTTGACCCCTCTTCCTCCTCGTTTTCCTCATTTATCCAACCCTTCTAGGTTTTGGGTCTATATCTTGTTGTTTGACCTAATTATTGGGTATTCTTTTCTTTTTGCTAGTTTTTTCACCTTGCAAAATCAGCCATTATTGTATTGAGCACACATTGGTTTTCAAGATTGTAGCTGAGATTGTTCCTTGGATTTGATATAGAGATACAAAGTTTTCCTTCATATCATGTTTTGGTAGATTATGGGTTGTGTTTTGTGTCTTTATTAAGCTAATTTGTGGAAACATTTTTTTCTTTTATGGTTATTGAAACACTCAAGCCTTCTTTAAACCTTTTTATTGGATGTGGGTCTATGAGAGTCAACTTTATTTCAGATTTAGTGGATTTATATTGTTGTGAGAGTTTTGGAGATTATAGATTTCTGGTGTATCACCTTTTAGAATTTTTATTTACATTTTCAAGCTATCTTTATTATCTCTTTTCGAGTCAAGATTCAGTTTGTACGTGATCACAAAGAGGAAGTTCACCTATGATCTAGAGATTCATTCTCATCGCAAATAAACCATCATTTGAGAGCGTTTTCATGTTTCAACAGGATTGTTGAGTCTCGTATTTAGCAATTTTGGGTGCAATCTTGATTGAAAACAATTTCATCAAACACATTACTCACCAATATGAGGATATTTGGGATTCTTAAATATCTATCACTAAATAAAGAGAGTTTAATTTTTGGAATATCTTAAGGGGTATGTAGAGAAATTTGTTACCAAATACTAGTATGCAATACAAATGAAGGTGAAAATGTAAAGACCCTAGGATTTTTACAACCATTAGGCATCCTTGAACAACATTGGGGTAATATTGATGGATTTCATTACTTAGTTACCAAAGTCAAATATTGATGTGATTTTTCATGGTTTTTGATAGAGTTACTAAGTATACCCTTTTTCTATAGACTCTCTTATCCTTTTGAAGTTCTTATTTTGGTAGAAGTATTCAAGGGAAAATTTAAAAAGATCCATGGTATTTCCAAATTTAATTTGATTAATTTTGAACTTTCCTTTACTGGATTCTTTTATACAAACCTATTTACAATATAAGACATAAAGCCAACACATGACTCATGTATCATCATCCATAATCATATGGTAAAACAAAATTTATATTTTTTTAGAGGGATATTGTTTTTCTTTTCCCTTGGCAAAAAATTGCAACGATACAAATGAATCTCATTGGAGAATGGTGGTATAACACATCATCTCACCTATTAATAAATATGACTCCTTTTAAGGTTCTTTATATATGACCTTGTCATCTAATATTATTATTAACATGGTCATTCCATGACTCATGTAGTGGAGAATCATATTTAACAACGATGGGTAATACTTTAAACACAAAAGGAGAATTTAATTAGGCCTTGAAATAGGATGAATTCAAAAGGATCGATTCCTCAATGAGAGGAATTTTGAAAAAGGAGATTCGACGTTCCTTTAGTTACAACATTACTGTATCATCTTAAAATGGAAGCACTTCCAAGTTAAGAATGTTTATCCCTCCTTAGGGGGTGTTTTAGGCCATCATCATGTTGTCCTCTCATTTTTGCCCCTTCTGCGTCTTTTGTGCCTATTTAGGACCCTGATTGGGCCTCTCCAGACACTGTTTATCCCACCTGGCACATTTTCCAGGGGTTCTGACTCCCTAGGTCAAGGTCAACCTCGACCTTTACCTAGGTCAAGGTCAACCTCAAGCTCAACCCAGGTCCCCCTTTTCAATTAGAAAGTTGGTCGGCTATCGGGGGACATTCAAAAGTTCATTTTCTCGCTTTCGGGTCAGTTGTTTTGGGTTCCGAAGTGACGACTCTTAAATTATATTTAATATAGGTCCACTTCTATGGGTATAGGTCTAATTATAATTTAATTTTCCTATGTAGGCCTCTCTATAAGATTGTGCCCTAGACTTGTATATAAGGAAGCTTTTTTCTCCTCTCATTTTCTTCAAGTACTAATCATAAGCACTACACAAGGACAAGTGAAATAAAAAGCACTAAGGGAAAAATACTTATATGCTTTAAAGGTTCCAAGTGTTCCATCAAGGTTATCAAGTCTTCTTCTTAAGCATTTCAATTTCTCCATTGAAGATCAAGGATTCAAGCATTCAATCCACTGAAGGGATTTGGTTCAAACATTCAATATCAATCATTCAAACCCTAGATCTATCCATCATGGTGGTGTGATCTTCCTTCAAGATCCCTTGTGCATCCTCAAGATTAATTTATTCTTCCTTCAAGTTGGATTTCAATAATACAATCATGGAGTTTTTGATTTACATTTATGGTTTCTAATGTTGAGTCCAAGCTTTCTTATTAACACACTTGTTTACATTCAAAATACAATTGCATATCTATTTGAATATCATAGCTTCATTATTAGATCTACTTCTACTACTTGCTAGTATTTTCTATTTCAATTATTTATTTCAAGGTTAATTCCAAAATCAGGGTTTGTCTAAGGCAAACCCCTCCCCCAACAAACAAAACCATTTTTCTTGCAAGTACAAGATAGCAAATTTCAGGTCAGATTTGGATACCCTTTTCGGCCAACTTTCAGGATCCACGAACAGATTTTCTGTCAAAGCAGTGTAGGTTGAGGTCGACATTTTGGGGTACAATTGTGCTCCCACAAAAAGGTCAAGGTTGACCTGACTCAGAAAAGGAAAATATTTTTGGGTTTTGTCCATCTCTGCGTTTATGTTCCAGATCCAATTGCAGAATTTCCCGAAACTCAACACAGACATCAGAAAATAGGATTTTCCAAATTTTCTACATTCCAAGGTAAATGTTCCATTTCAATTAAGGTCTTTTAGATCTATTGTTTTACATTATAATCAAATAATTAGATCTTCCTTCCTTATCTATAGCGAGTTGATTCATTTTTACATCGATCGTCTCCTTTTGATTGATCAATTAGGATCTCCTTTTCTTGTATTAGGAGGCCACACATCATCATAAACACTCCACACACACACACACACACACACACACACACACACACACACACACACACACACACACACACACACACACACACACACATATATATATATATATATATATATATATATCTTACATTTTGGTGAACCCACGATAGACAACTCTTTCTTTTTGGTGTTCGATGCTTTGCATATTTTCCTTAAAATCTACATAATCATAAAAATACAAAAAACATTTCTTGTATTTCATTCACTATGAATATTTTTAAGATGCTTTGGTGTATGGTTATTTTTCTCATTATTCTTCTCTTAGCATCTCTTTATAGTACTTATGATGTTTATGAGAGTATCATCCATTTCATTATGTTTGTTACTCTTCATGTTTCACTTGCTTATGCTTTTTTGAGATTAACTAATACTATTCTTCCTACTTTCAAAATTTTCATTAAAAATTTATGTAGTGGAATTATTGCTCTTTTGGATTCTGTGAAGAATTTGGTAGATGATACCTCATTTCCTAATCTTCCTAATCCAATTCCTAATATTCTCACTCCTATTTCTCCATCTTCTATCCCTAGTTCTTCTCACACTTATGATGGGGCTCAAACTAGGGTTCATGATGCAGATGTGCAAGAATTCTTTGATTTACCTTCCCCTTCTTATCTGATCCCTGATGATATTAAAGGGAAGAGAACGGAAACTTCTTCTAAACCTATCATTCCACTTTACACAACATTTTCTCATGATTACTACGAACAATCACCTCCTATAGAAGCTTTTCAAGATAGGTACACTACAAGATACATTATTTTAACTAAACAAGGTTATAAGGGTTTAGGTCTTGGTGTTAATGAACAAGGTCTTAAGAATCTGATTCCTCTATCCACTAAACAAGATAGGCACGGTCTAGGCTTTCCACTACCTCAAATTAAGGTGCTTGATGTTTATCGTCGCCCTCCTCTTCATATTATCCTTCCAACACCTTCCTTAGATTACCATGATACCCCTCAAGATGTGGCTAAGAAGGTGTAAGTTCAGTTAAAGAATTCTAAGAAAGAAATCTTTAAACCTATGCCGAAAGATGATCTCTCTAAGTACAAATGTCCTTTTCATTATAGTAATACACATTTACTTTCTAATTGTGAACATTTCAAGATTTATGTTAGAGAAAGAGATGCTTTAGGAATTATATCTCACTCTCGTGCGGTATTACAATTTCTTCATAATTTCTATACGGGGAATACCCCTCGTTCTTCTATAATATAGATATTTTTCCTCTTGTCTCTTCACTGGGGGGCAAGAGGTCCTTCTTCCATTTTTCTAGGATCCATTATGCTATTAGAATATATCTTGTTTTGATTTTAATTGGTTATTCTTTCTATATTCTATCTCTATGGTCTTGTATTATGATATGATATATTCATTTCTTTGCTCATAATCATCCATATCTCTCCTCTAGTATTCATGATATCTTTTCTAAGACATTTCTTTTACAAAGATATCTCTTTTTTAAAACATATTTTGATATGATTAGTATATCCCTTGCTTTCGTCCCTAGGGGGAAAGGTTTTCCTCCTTTCTCTTTGTCTAAGGACCTACTTTCCTTAGCTTAGTGGCATTTGTTTATTCTACAACATTATTTCCTTATAAAGACTTATGTTTTGGCTATGTATACTCTTTTATATGAAAGGTGATTGTCTTAGGTCATCACCTCTTCTTTATTTTGCAAATTATGTTCTTTACAAACTCTTGCCCTTGCTTTGGGGTTAGAGTTTGCTTCCTTCATTCCAAGATTCCTTTTCCTCTTCATTTCAGGGGGCTTGATGATGGAATCTTTGATCCCTCTTTGATTTTCTTTGAAAGATGATATTTTATCCAAATAATTCTTCTACGGTGGGGGTCTTGTTGATAAGATATTTTCCTCTTTGAGGGTCCTTTTCCATAAGTGACATATCCTTTTCACGATTATCTACGCTCTTAGATATAAGGGTCAATACTCTTCGCTAAGAATATAGTGTACATTGTTGCTAACAAGATATCTCCTTACTTTGTGAAGTAGGTATCCTCCTTTCTCTTCCTTATCCTACATATTAGGTAGCCATGATAAGGAGGGGGCATATATAGGGTCTCCCTTATAGTTTATATTTTACAACATGCTAAATCCTCGAAAGGTAACGCACATAAGTTTCTAAATCCTGAAGAGACAAACATTTTTTGATGACGTTAATTTTCCATTAGTATGCAAACAACACTTTCAGTAACTATACACTAAATGACATGACAAAGAGCAAACTGAAAATGAAGATACAAGAGATCACCGAAAATGGCTAAGTACAAAGAAAACCGATGACACAATTTTGTGTGTACACCGAAAATGCAAAGTGGAAAGGATAAAGAGGAACCTGATGTGCAGTATATAGTGCAACCTGAGAGATAGTCAAAGAGAAAAATAAGAGAATAGTTCAAGCAAGGAACCTGAAAGACAGTCAACTGACTTCACAGCATAACCGACCGTCAGAAACTGAAAGTCAGTTGCAGCCCACAAAAAATGGATCTAACTTCCACGTTAGATAAAACAGTCTTATTCTATTGATTTGTTTTTAAAACCATTTCTTTAGGGACAATAAACATGAATGTAAGTGCTTTAATCAGTCTAATTGATTTAAAACACACAGACTAGGAGATCAAGGTAAAGTTGTAAACCTGATCTTAGAGTTAACATTGATTTTTGTGAAACTTGATGAAGTTAATCCATCTTATAAATAGATGATGAAATCATTCAATATACATGGGTGAATATAGAAGAGAGGATGAATGAAGCCTACAAGCACATATATGGATCAGATTGAAAGTTTCAAGAACCAAAACAGCAAAAGGTGAATTTACTTATTAGAACCAAGAACAGAGGCTACCGAGAATTAGAGGTATTATTCGATCACATTAGGTGATATATTTATTCATGTAAACTTAAATGGATCTGTATCAGAAATAGGAGATTGCATATACCAAGTCAAATTGTAATTTTCTATAATTCTAACAAGTGGATCAAAGTGTAAAAATCCTTTCAAGGAAGGTGGCCAGATTTAACAGTCCAACTATAAATCTCTTAACCGAGTGCAAACTCAACAGTGTTGCCAAAGCTCTTAACCGAGTAGACTTTAATAGGTCTCCATAGATACTCTTAACCAGGTAGATCATCGGAAGTGATCAAATTGTAAGCCTTAACTGGCACCTTCCAATCTGTAGATAGTGAAGATTTTGTGGGTGCCATCCCCACTGTAGTTTTTACTTCTTAACATGAGTTTTTTGCGATATCATATCTTGTGTTATGTGTCAATTACTTTCATGAATGTTTCTGTGAATGTTCACATGTATTTTAAGTTTTTGAATTGATATATCTTACATCAAGATAGTATAAATCATATGGTTGGATAAATAATTGATTACACAAAGGTTAATTGATTAAAGGATACACAAGTTTTAAAGGTACTGATTCACCCCTCCCCTCTCAGTACACACTTCCCATTAATTCCAACAATTGGTATCAGAGTTGAGTATCTTCTTTGGAAAAGCTTAAATTCTTAAGAGAAAAGATCATACAATGGAGAAGTACAAACTTGACAAGAATATTAAAAATAAGAAGCTAGAAATTTAGATGTTCTATGAGCAGTATAAAGAAGCTAGAATCAATATGAGACAACTGTTAGATGAAAGAAAGATTATGGCATCTCGCTGTAATGAGACAGATTATCATGAGGAAGAGATACCAGATTTATTTGAGTCTTCAAGATCAACTACAAGAAAATCATTAGACACATCAGAAGAAAGCATTACAAGCCTAACTGAAATCAATCAACATCTGGCTGGACAAGTGAAATCTCTGTAAATCGGTCAAGAGACATAGATGGTAAGAATGATTGATGTCATGAACAGTTCTAGACAAGCCAAGTAAGAAATAACACTAACTATTGATGATAGAAGAAAGATTACAGAAAATCTACAAGAGAAAGAGTCTGAAATACAGAAACTCACAGAGCATCACCATGAGATTACAAATTAGATTATTCTTATGAGTCAAGAGGCAAAAAAAAAAAATGTTGAACTCGTTGAAAGAATAGAATCTATCGGTGAGTTAAGGGATGAAAATGAAAATTTGAAACATGAGATAAGAATTTAGTAGCAACATAATGAAATTATCAAGAAAGCTGAAGAAAGCAATAAAAGAATGGATGATTTTCTTGAAGGACAATGAAGAGTCAACAACAACACTAGTCTAGGTTTTACCAAGAATGGAGAATCATCAAATCAAGCTGATCCCAAGAATGTCTATGAAAATCCAAGACCAAGAAAGTTGACATGCAATCACTGTGGAAAGAAAGACCACACATCAAATGTATGTAGAGGCAAAATGAAAGGTATTCCTAAATCTACATCTTCATTCATAGGATTTTGTTATAAATGTAACAAGAAAGGACATAAAGCATATGAATGTAAGTCTAAGATGAAACAACCAAGGAAGGAAACCTACACGAACAAATACTATCCTACTTGAAAAATGAATGGGCACACAACTCTTGAATGCTAGACAAAGAAAAGGCAAGCATGGAAGCCTAAAGGTCAAGAAACTCGCTATCAACCGAAAAGAGTCGGTAACCAGTATGTATGGGATTACAACACTTGGAAAATTTGTACAACATGTGGAAGATTTGGTCACATTGCTGCAAACTATATGAGACAGTGGACAAGAAAGTCTAGAGGCTGGACTAACCCCAAAATGGAATGCTTACATTGTCATAAAGGTGGTCATCTCAAGAAAGACTGCAGAGACCGAATGAAAGAGACTAGCACATATCCCAATGGAAATACCATTGAAGACATCTGGAGTGCAAGAGATAAAATGTGGAGAAAAGCTTCAAACAATGATGAAGCTAGACCAATAAATGCAAATGGTGACACCCCATCCAATGGATCTAGTGACATCACCACCCCCACCTAAGAGAACAAGTAAGTATGGAATTGGATTACCCCAAGTTACTATTTTACATCAGTTCCATAATATGTTAATAAAATGTCAAATTAGCATGAGTAAAGATGCATCATGACATTACTTGTTAAAATCTGTGATATTTATGCTATCGGGCATACATACCAAAATCCATCGGTATACGCTTAAATTTGAAACAGCCTATGTTTACAAAAACTTGTTGGTTAACATGTAAAAGCAAATTTGATAGTGTAAACCAAGACACATCGGTAATCAAGCAAAGTGAAAAAGTTGTTTGCAACACCGAAACTCGTCGGTAAAAGCGAAGAGAAAAAATAACTTCCCCAAAATGGCACGTTCTCACCGAAGAGAGAAGTTAATGTCTTAACCGATGAACTTTGTCTTCTCACACCGAGGAGTAGGTAAGCACTAATGACTCACTTTTTAGGGAAAAAAACTATAAAAAGGCGACGGAAGGGTCTCATTGTTCACCACGACTAGAGCAGAGCGATGAGAGAAAATTTTGTGCAAACAACAATAGGATCACAGAGCAACTACAACTAGACACATCCAAGCATATCAGAAATCACTAATGGTGTAAACAGTAAGTTCTATGACAACCAACAACTCTATTTTACACATTTCTCAGAAAGCCCTAAATCTGAAAAATGGCCACAACTTCAAAAACCACCAAATCGAAGAACACCAAGAAGGATGAGGTTAAACTCGTCAAAAATTCTGCGTGTGGGGAACCACACTACAAGATTTACCCTGGGGTTGCCTCACAACCCGACAATGCTAGAGCATTCTTGCAAATGTCAGCTAGGGTTTTGCTTGTCGAAGATATGCGTGCATACATCCATTGCAAGATTGCAGAAATTGGTGATTTAGAGGTAGAACAAGCTTATAAGAAGCTATGTAATGGTGATGGAACCTTAAAAGATGAATATAAACACATAGAGGTGAAAGGGCTCACTAATGCCCTGTTATTCCCAAAGGTTTTCAAAACCAAGTGGATTTGGTTAGTACTGAACTGAATGCACAATCTCAAACTATGGTTAAATGAACCAAAGATGATAACCCGAGATGTTATCCATGTAGCCACCAGTTACCCTGTAATCGAAAAGGTAAAAGCATTGAAGCACCCACCCAAGGCTAATTTTGAAAAGAACATGGGAGCCAAATGGGATGGCAGAGGATTGAAGGTATCCACTATTATCGATGATGAGATGAAATTTGGAGCATGTGTCCTAGGCTACAAATTCTTTCAAGCCAACAAGATGAACATCATAGCATCCGATGTAGTAGACACAGCATACAAGATTGTGAAGAAGGGAACTCAGTTGGATTTATCTGAACTTCTACTGAACTAGTTAGAAGAGAATTTAAAGACTATAATAAATGCAAAGATAAATATATGTAAGTTTGGCTCACTTATCATGTGCATTTTATTCTACTTTCAAGAAACATGTCCATCAGTAGGAGATGTAAAAAAAGGGATTCCACAAAACTGGTCACCATGCAAATCAATGAACACATAACCTCACTGGGAGACAATTTTGAAACAGTCATGGATGAATACTTTACTGTATTCAAGGACCAAATGCAAAAGAGGGTAAGGATCCCTGAGAAACTCATTGAGAAATTTAAAGATGAAATATGTTTCATGGTTGATACAGACCACACTTATATCAAGCATGTTGTACCAAGGACAGCATGGCCATAACCATTAGAATATGAGATAAATATTGATCAAGCATCTAAAGCAATCGATACATTGATAAATGAACCATTAGATAAGAAACAACCTAAGTTTGGAACTTATGAAGAGGACAAATCAAGAATCAAATATGGCCTAGTTGTAAAGCAAATTTTTAGGAAAAAGGACAAAATTGTCAAGAACCTCAAGAAAATACTGTCGAAAACAGAGGAAGAAACCGAACAAGAAGAAGAAGCTGACAAGGAGGAAGAAATCGAGGGCCAGTCACCCATCGGTGAAGCTGCAGAAAAGAATGACTCTGAAGAAATAGAGTCAAATTCACCACCTCCTCCACCAACAAAGAAGCCAAGAACCACAACTGCTTCAAGAACAAGAAGCCAAACATCTAAGGATTCAAGTCCTTCACCTTTGAAGAAATGGCAAGTAAGAACCTACAAGAGGCAATCTGCCACACCAAAAAGAGGGCCAAACAAAAGAATAAGGAAGCTCATCAGAACCAGAGAAGACATTGAGGACACCAAAAAAGATGAACGTGTACAAGAAGAAAAGGTTAAATTTCCAGAAAGCATTGATGAGGTATATAAATATATTGTAAATTCAGGATCTATTACAGATTCTAAGATCAGAAGATGGCTAAAACTGGATCCAAAAGATCAGAACAAAGTTGAAGATGCCATCATTATAAAGATGTACAAATTCAAGTATGTACCAATTCAATTCGAAGGTAATAATGCACCAAGGGAACTCTTGGACAGATTATATGCTACATAGACATTTTACTTAAATAATGAGAAGGAAATAAGAGAAAGAGTACTTGTTTCTCTTATGCCTCCAGAATCCAAGAGGGAATAAATTGATGAGATGATGGAGAACCATAAAAAGGAGTTCTCACCCAAGTTGAGAGCCTACAAATTTCTTGAAGGGAGGCTTATAGAGCTTGAACAAGAAAGTCACAATATATGGAGTAAAATACTCAATAGACCTATCAAGGAATCTAGCCCCGAGAAAGACCTACAATAGAAAGATGTTAATAAGGCAACTCAAGAATAGATATTAATCAAAGATGCAAGAAAAAGACAAGTCACTTGAAAAATATTCATGCATTCCCGAGGATGCAGGGGAAGAAGGAAAGAAAGACAACACCGATGGTCAGAAGGACATCGAAGATACTCATATTGTAACCGAAACTGACAAGGTTACAGGAGGAGAAGCAAATCAAATAGATGGAGACACAATTGAGAAGGATGCACAGACAAAGATAGATGAAGTGCATAAGGACACCGATGAAGGAGAAAAACACAAAGGTGGTACTCTTGAGGAAACTGAAAAAGTTGCTACCGACAATGTAAAGTTTGATGTGGAGATGTCTATAGAAAACTGACAAGTTGACACTGAAACAAAGCAGCAAAAAGAGGCAACACCACAAATCACTTCATCAAGCACAATGGACAAAGCCAAAAAATTGGCAATGGTACTGCATTCAAGTGCAACACAAAAGAAGAAGAAGAAATCCAAGAAGAATAAGTTGGAAGTCATTTTAGATGAAATCATTGAGATACCCAAATGTGACCCAACTATACTTGATTATGAAGCATTGAAAGAATATGGTGAAATATTCCAAAGGAAGGCATTACAGGAGAAGCTGAGGAAACAACACTGAGAATCCATGGTACTAGAAACAACAAGGGACATATTGCACTAAATTGTACCCAATGTTGATGTTGATCAGATTAAGTGAATACTTTATCAAATAGCCACTCTCACTGAAGCCATTACAACACAGAACATTGATGTAGAGAAGGCAATTAAACAGAGAGAAAAGCATAAGTACCAGTAGAAACTTGTTGAGAACATCAGCCAAGAAGTGGCAGTTAACAAGGTAAAGCTTTCAAAATTCATAAGTGAATTGGATCCTATTATTGTTGAAGCTATTTCCTTGATTCAAAAACTAAGCACACTGGAAAAGTTCACTAAAGAGCATAGTGAAAACTGATGCAGGAGCATCTTGGGTCCTTGGCAATCCTACTCAACCAAAAATATGTTTACTACATTCCTTAGTTTGTTCTCTATCACTTGGATTTTGTTGCTTGGCATGCTTGTCAAGTTGCTTGGTCATGCTTGTGTTCTGTTTCTTTACTCTTCTTTGGCCGAGGTGTTCTGTTGCTCAATTATGCCTGTGTCAAGCTGGTTTATTTGGGAATTGGTGTTGGTGGCTGACTTATTTATTTAATTTTTGTAGCTGGGATCTATCTTGGGATCCATGTGGACCTAAATCTGGGTCTCTCCTTTGTATTTAGGTGCCAAATTCTTTGTTGGTCTCTTGTATATATTCTTTTGTATGTTCTTAGTTTGGTAGCAAGCCTTAGAGAAAGAAGGCAAATGTTAAGATATTGAAGATCTGAGATCTCTATTGTAAGAAGATCAAATTGTAATATAGTGTGATGTATATGGTTGTAACCAGGAAGGCCTTACAGCCTAGCATGTATTGAGTTTTATCAATTAATACTAAAAGATCTATGTGTTTCTCTCTCTCACTATGTTGTATTTTTTTTGCATTGTATCTGCAAGTTGGATGGTTTCAGGTGTGCCCTAGGCCCCATCTCCAACCTCCCTTGTGTCAGGTGGTATCAGAGCGAGTTGAGATCTGTGGTTCCTTCTTGTAAAATCTAAAGATATTTGTTGTAGGGTGGTAGGTTGCGATTTGACCTACAATTGCATAGAGTTTCAAGATAGTTCGGGGAAGAGGAAATGTTGATCAAGGTCTAGCTGATATGCTTAGACATGTGGCTACAAGATTAGAAGTTGTTGGAACAACCCAGCACAGAGGAAGACATCTCGAAGATGTTAGTGATGATGAATTTGAAGAGGTTCAAGGTGAAGTTGCACCTACACCTATGATGGATCAAGAAGAGGAAAGATTCCTGAGAGCTTTAACAAGTTTGAAATCCACACCTCAGTTTAATCCTCCTGAGTATAGTTGAAAGTTAGATTCTGATGAATTGATTGACTGGATCGTCGAGATGGAAAAATATTTTGAATATGAGAATGTTGCAGAAGATAAGAAGGTGAAGATTGCAAGCACAAAATTGAAAGGTCATGCATCCTTATGGTGGGAACACCTACAATTGTACAGAAATAAGAAAGGTAAAGACAAGATCAAGGTATGGGATAAGATGGCTAGCAAATTGAAAGGCAAATTTCAACCTTGTGATTATCAGATTAACCTAATCTGGTGAATGGAAAGCTTGAAGCAGAAGGACAAATCAGTCAAAGACTATACAAAAGAATTCTATAGATTGGACATTAGATCTGGACATGTTGAAGATGAAGTGGAAAGAGTTGCAAGATACCTGAATGGCTTGAGAAGTTCCATACAAGATGAAATCAGTTTGGTCAAAATGGAAGGCATTGAAGGGGAATATCAATTTGCCCTAAAAGCTGAAGAAAATTTGAACATAAGGTATGAACAAAGACAAAGAGGTAAAGGTGGTAGATTCCCTAGAGGAAGAGGTAGATCTCATAGTGAAAATAATAGATCTGAACCAGACAATTCAAATATAGACACATCTCAAAACAAAGGAAAGATAGAATAGAAAGGTGGAAATTCATACCAAGGAAGAGGTAATTACTCCATAGGTGGTTATAGCAGAAGAGGGTTCCAAGTAACTTGTTACAATTGTGGTGAAGAAGGGCACAAATCCTTTGAGTGTACACATGTAAGCAAGAAAGGTGGTAGCAGTAGCAGAAATGCTTTGGTTCAAGAAGAGTCATCAAATGAACCTGAGAATCTCATGATCTAAAGGATACTATGGAGTGAGAAAGATAAGAAAGATCTAATCTGGAAAATTTTATTCAAAACCAGATGTAGAGTTGTAGACAAGGTTTGGAAGGTCGTTGTTGACAGTGGAAGTTCAGAGAACCTGACATCTGAGGAAATGGTTGCAAATTTGCAGTTGGAGAGGATGAAACATCCAAAACCCTACAAGATCTCATGGATCAAGGATGAGCACACATTAATGATGAGTGAACAATGTTTTGTGAATCTGAAAATTGGAAAGTACTATGATAAGGTATTATGTGATATTATGCCAATGGATAGTTGTCATATTTTTTTGGGTAGACCTTGGCAATATGATAGACATGCTATACATTATGGAAGGTTGAATATATATTCTATTTGGGTTGATGGGAAGAAGCAAAATTTTTTACCTTTGGTTGAAGAATCTGCTGATGAATTATGTACATCTGTGAAAGTTTGTCTGATGGAAGGTAGACAGTTTGTTAAAGATCTGAAAAGAAATGATATTTGTTATGCGTTGATTCCTAACAAACCATGTAATAATGTAGAAGATGACATACCTGCAAAATTTGAGAAGTTGTTGACTGAATACAAAGAAATCATTTTAGATAATGTACTTGATGGTTTACCACTAATTAGAGATATCAATAACTGTATGGGTCTGATTCTTGGAGCTAGCTTACCAAATAAAGCACCACATAGGTTAACACCTACAAAGAATGAAGAACTTAATCGACAAGTTCATGAATTGTTGAACAAAGGTATGATTCAAGAAAGTTTGATCCCATGTGCAGTGCATGTTGTGTTGGCACCTAAAAAAGAATGGAGAATGGAGAATGTGCACTGATTCCAAAGCAATAAACAAGATCACAATAAAGTATAGGTTTCCTATACCAAGAATGGATGACATAATGGATTGTTTGGGTGGAGCAAAGTATTTTACCAAAATTGATTTGAAAAGTGGATATCATCATATCAGAATCAGAGAAGGTGATGAATGGAAGATTGCTTTCAAGACAAAGGAAGGTTTGTATGAGTGGTTGGTTATGCCTTTTGGT
>MU226316.1:3741566-3756665 GCA_018584345.1 Thuja plicata
ATATATATATGGCTACGACTCTATAAATTAGTTGTTATATGCAACTCAAAGTCATGTTTTGAAGTACATTTTGAAGGTTATTGTAATTGTGAAAATTCCTGAGAAATAATATTGAAAGATATTTGTTGATGGTTGTTTTCCTGGTATAATTTTACCAAGTTTTTCCACATGAATTCTGAGTGTTATGTGTTTATGATTGTCTTCGTAATTTTTTGCAATTTTTAATTTCATAAAAAATGGTATCATAGAGAGGTTATATGTGTAGAAGTTGTTTGTTTTGAGAGGTGATAAATGACAGGAGATTCTATTACCATATTTGAGGTGCAAAAGTTTGATGGTTCAAATTTTCTCTAAGGAAGCTTAAGAATAAAAAATTTCATGTGAAGGATGGATGTGATAGAGATCTTAAAGGGGTAGCATCAAAACATAAAAATATGAGCACAAAAGATTGGAATATTATGCATAACACAACTAGAGCAACAATCTAGTTATCTCTAGCAAATTCAGTTTTGTTCAATGTTGTAGAGGAGAAATATGCTCATGACTTATGGAATAAGCTTTCAAAGCTATATGAGAAGAAGCCATTGGAAAAAATTTATGTTATGAAAGTAGCTATATAATTTGAGGATGCGTGAAAATTTATCAATCAAAAATCATCTGAATGATTTTTAACACACTGAAAATCAATTTTTCTTCAATGTGAGTTAGAACTTATGAAGAAGATAAGGCAATAATTTTTCTATGCTTCTTGCCTAAAAGTTAGGATCAACTGGTTATGGCTCTCAGTAATTTTGGACCGACTAGGAAGATGGTCTTTTAAGATGTGGTAGTTGATTTAATCTCTGAAGGTTCAAGGTGGAAGACATATCAAGGATCTTCTTCAAATGAAGCCCTAGTTGCTAGAGGCATGCCTCATGAAAGAACCATTACTAAGCCTGGACAAACTAGGTCCAAATCTAAGGGGCAGAAAAAGGTAAAGTGTTGGAACTATAGAAAAAATGGACATGTCAAAAAGGATTAAAAGGTTTCCATTAATAACCAAGGAGAGTCCTAGTTCAACATAATCTGAGGCAAATATTATAGATGTCAAAACATTATTGGAACATGGAGAGGTATTAACTGCTAATTTAAGAATCTCTTTAATTCATGTTTGGATTCTTGATTTTGGTTCCTCCTTTCATATGAATCCACATAGAGATTGGTTTTCTACTTACCAATCTTGTGATGGAGGTATGGTTTACATGGGAAACAACAACCCATGTGAAGCTAATACTGAAGGAGAGGTCAGAATCAAGATGTTTAATTGAGTAGTTAGAATTATTTAGCAAGTTAGATATGTTCTTGGTTTAAAGAAAAAATTCTTTCACTTGGAGTGTTTTATGGACAAGGTTATCAATTTGGTGGTAAAAATAGTTGTCTCAAGGTAACAAAGGGAGTCTTGGTTGTTTAGAAGGGAGACAAAATTGGCAATCTCCATAGGTTGGTTGGAAAATCTGACAATGGAGAGGTTTTTGTGGTATGTGATGCAAAGATGGACTCATCAAAAATATGAAATCAAAGGCTATGCCATATGAGTGAACGAGGTCTTAAGGTACTAGTAGATAGAAATCTTCTCCCAAGTATAAAATCTAAAGAATTGAGTTTTTGTGAACATTGTTTGTTTGGAAAACAAAATAGACTAGGTTTTTTAGAAGTACTACTAGAAGAAAAGATGTATTAGATTTAATTCATTTAGATACTTAGGAAGCTCCTGTTACATCTATTGGAGGTTTATAAAATTTTGTTTCATTCATAGATGACTATTCATGTAAGGTGTGGATTTATCTTCTCAAGAAGAAATATAAAGTGTTTTCTTGTTTCAAGAGGTTTAGGGCTCTAGTAGAGAATCAAAAGGGTAAGACAATAAAATGTCTAAGGAAAGATAGTGGAGGTGAGTTTTGTTCAACAAAATTTAACTAGTTTTGTAGTGAGCATGGAAATCCAAGACAAATAATGGTTAGCAGGACACCACAACAAAATGATGTTGTTGAATGCATGAACCATACAATTTTGGAGTGAGCCATATGCATGTTGAGGACTACTAGTTTAGAGTAGAAGTTCTGGGGTGATTTTGTTAGCACAACTTATTTATTGATCAATAGATCACCCACTACTTCTATTCATGACAAAATTATTGATGAAATATGGAAAGGTAAACCAGTTGATTTCTCATTTCTGTGTGGTTTTGGTTTTGTTTTTTATGTACATATTCCTAAAGAGAGTATAAATAACTTGGACAAGAAGGCTACAAAATGTAATTTTCTTGGTTATGTAGAACATACAAAGGGGTACAATTTGTGGGATGCATATAACCACAAGATTATAATTAGTTGAGATGTGTATTTTAATGAAAAATCAATGTAAAGACATGAAGAACAACAAGGTACTAAAGTTATTCATGTAAATGTGGGAAAATGTGATGATGATAAAAATGTGATAGATGAAGAGTAATTAGAAGAAGATAAGCTAGATGGACAACAACCAGATTAGCCATAGGTGAGATATCATCCCTTGTAAGGAGATCTGGTAGAATATCCAAAGAAATTGAAAGGTACTCTCCTAATTGTAATTTTTCTTATGCATTACTAATGTTCGCAGACCTAGTTCATATTAGGAGGCTCGTGAAGAAAAATGTGCAAGAAAATGGAGAGATTATATTGAAGAGGAGATAAAATATCTTCATAAGTATAAGACATGGGAGCTTTTTAATTACCTAGAGGAAGAAAATCTATTGGGAAAAGGTTGGTATTCAAGCTGAAAAGGAGATATAAATGATAATTGGGAGAGATATAAAGCTTGGTTGGTGGCCAAGGGGTTTGCACATAAATCTGCTATAGATTCAGATGAAATTTTTTCACCTATTGTATGGTTGAGTACTGTCGGAGTTATTTTAGATCTCTTTGGTAGTCTTGATTTGCAGTTAGAACAGTTGGATATTAAAAAAATCTTCCTACATGGTGATCTCTTTGAGGAGATTTATATACAGTGACAAAAAGGTTTTAAGGAAAAAGGCAAGGATAATCTTGTTTGTAGATTGAAAAGATCATTATATGGTTTAAAATAGGCACCAATGTGTTGGTAAAAGAAGTTTGATTCTTTCACAATGAGTATAGATTTTAGTAGATGCGAGGTTGATCATTGTGCCTATTTTCAAAGGTACAATGATGAAAATTTTATCATTCTACTTTTGTATATATACATGATTGTATATGGTGAAATATCTCTTCCTTTGTGGCCCCTTATCTCGAGGTGTGTATATATATATATATATATATATATATATATATATATATATATACACACACCTCGAGATAAGGGGCCACAAAGGAAGAGATATCCAAAGCAAAGTCCCTAGTTGGATCCAAGTTAGATTAATACAACCCAATTGATGTAGGGGTATTAATATAATTCAAGGATCTAACAAAGTGCTAAGAAAGAAGATGTTATTTCCTATGTGGCGGGTATAGTCAACTAGGAAGGTAAAAATAATTCTAAAAGTAATGAAATAAAACATATTTGAAATAAAAATAATCAAATCAACTAATGAAATACACCAACTCACCTTTAAATGATTGGAATGTTTTTTCTCAAACCCTGATCTGCAATTTTGCTCCCGAAACAACATAGAAACCCGAACGAAACCAGATATGGAATTAGAAACTTGAGACCTTCAAAACCCAGAAATATTTCTAGCTCAAGACTATGGTGACCTGGAAGTTGGATGGTGACATGAAAAAAATCTACCAAGGACTAGGCTGAAGTTGGCATCCACCTTCTCTGCAAGTTTTTTCAGAATTTGGATATGTGACTGTAAACTATTTTCGACGGCTCCAAATCTAAATCTGCAAGTTTGTATACCTAAATAAGCAAGGAAAAAATGTTTGTTTTTTTTGGGGAGGGGATTGCCTTGGTCAAGTCTCAGTTTAGGAATTAACCTTGAATGTAAATGTGTGTACAATAAAACACATGTACAAATTCACCTTACTTTGTAGAAACCCTCATGGAGGATATGGATTCATAATACACAAGGATGTAGAAGTGTTCAATGTTGTTCAATCTTGTAGGAATGTAGGATATCTCATCAAATGCAATAGGTTACTCATACCAAGTCATGGATCTAAGGATGTAGATGTACTCATATGCTCAAATTAGATATGCAAATGCAAATGAAGAATGGATGAACAAACCCTTCCTTGACAGCCAACTCCACTATCTTCAAAGAAGGAATATAGACCTTGAAAGGGACATGCATGGTCATGGAATGATGATGAAAAGGCCTCAAATCTTGAATTCTTAAATGGTTGTAAAAGATCTCCTTCAATGCTCTTAGGAAATGCTTATGAATGCTTGTAGATAAAACTGTGAAAGCTCTTTTTTTTAACCTCTTATACTCCCAATATGAAGTGATTAGGCCTCCTTTTATACCAATTTCATGACCAAAATTGAAAAGGAATGACTGCAAACGGCATGAAAGGAAATTGGAAACCCGAGAAGGGCCCAGAATCCCGAGGTGCCTAACCTTGGGGGGAGGTCAACCTCAATCTCAACCCAAGGGCTAGGCCATCCTCGGCCTACCCCCTGATGGGTTAGTCCATCAGGGGATGGTCTGGGATCTCGGGGACTGAGAAAAGAATAGTAGGGAAGGGTAGAAAATAGGGGCACAATCTAGCACAAAAGAAAAGGTACATCCATGGGTCCATAAAGGAATTTAAAATAGGTCCAAAGCATCCTACTAAGGACGGATAAAAATGTCTCAACGTGGGTGCTTCCAATTTAAGATGATACATTTATCCCCCACTTTAGCAGGAGTGTGAGCCTAACTCAAACTCTTAGTAAAGTAGATCAAAATGCATAAGGTAATCTCGTCAAGACTAAGGAGACAAGGAATCCATCAAGCCTCCAACAGACGTGAGTCCTTGTTAGTGCCAAAATCATAACAAGGGAGATATCACTAACAAAAACAAAAACAAAAAGGAGTGTGATTAACTCACCTAGTAAGATGTGTGTGTCTTACTGTGAACCACACCAAAAGGCAATGCTGCAACAAAAGATGGAGTTGAACAGTCTAGAAAGTTTGTGTGCATGCTAGTCAACCCATCAAGGATTCACCCTCAGGAAACTATATTTCCAAAAGAGCAAAACTACAAAAGTTGATCTAGGCATAAGGATGTGTGTATCCTTAAGGGAACAGAAAGAGATGCAACTGCAGGGACCAAGCCTTCTGGATTGTTAGTAATCCAAGAAGAGATCCAAAAAAGAATCAGGCCTTTAGGATTGTTTAGTAATCCATAGAGAGATTCAAAGAAGAAAAGTTGTCATAATGCATGAGTGTAAAATGTGAGAAAAGTGTATGCCACCATGTTAAAGCAATTACAAGTGCCTCAATGGGAGCAATGACTTTAACAGAGTGTACATACATCCACTAGAGATGTTTCCATTTTGAAATGCCCCCAAGAGAAGACATATCAAGAGAAATAGGCACATAACAAAAAGAAATAGCACGAAGGGATCTACAAACTCTTGGGTCGGTATGATCATAAGATAATATATGAAATATTATGTCAAATGAAATTTCATCATTCCCCAAAGGAAGTAAAACTATAACATAATTAAGGAAAAGCATGTAATAGTTATGAAGAAGAGTATTTTTTGGTTGGCATCACAAAGACCAAAAAGGTTTGGTGCTACCATGTTGCAATATCCAAAGCAAACTATACAAAAGCACATTTACAAACAATAGCACATGTACACACAACATATAACGACATATAGAATAAGCAAGATACAAATAGAAGAATGATTACAACATTTTGATTCCTTTATCACCTTGCATCAATGAAGAAACAAGGATCATTTGAAGAAATCTAAACAAAATATCACAAGCAACATATCACGGGGGAAACACAACATGATAGGAAAACACATAGAGACTACCATACTAGATAAGACAATCAAGCGCATCACCTTCCTCCCCCATCTTGGTTTGTATAATTTAGGGAAGGTGGGAAACTCGCAAGAGGAGAAACATCCAATATAGTAGGAACAATTGCCAGTTCCAAACAAGGAACATGTTGCACGTCACTGTGTTTGATACTAGGAATTATTGATAATTGTTTTGAAAGCATGCTAGGAAAATCATGATCAAGATTAGTAGTCTCATATTCATAACAATCACTAGCATTTAAAGAATTTTTAGCATCAATAATAGCATCAAGAGTATCTTATTCATCAATAATAATCACAATAAAATCCAAAATATGAATATAAGCATCATGTTTATTCATTTGAATAGTGTTATGATTATTAACTTCATCCACTAGCTCAAGCATGGGATGATCAAAGGAAGGTAAAATGTTTTTGGAAGCATGCGCATGTGCCTTGGCTTTAGCTATACACTTATTTTGATAGTCATGGGCATGTTGGTTACATTTGGTCTTGTTATAGATAGGAGGTAGAATGAGATCAATTAACACCGGGTCCTTTTCTCCTTGTGAAGGGGGAACTGAAGGAACCACACTAGGTTGAGAGATAGGAACAAGAGGTTTCTCAATATAAGTCAAATTATCAGACAAAGGAGAAACTGACGGAATAGGTAAAAGACCACGGGTAGGATCAAGGTTGGGTAAATTCAATTCAACAATATTTCTATGTTTAAAGGGTTGATAAGATCAAAAAAGGTAATCAGGATGGGTTAGAGGTGTCGTAGGTAAAGAAGGCCAAAATAAATCAAGGTCAACACAATCTTGAGGCCTATAAGGATGGTAAATACTATGGTTAATGGTCTTTATCTTGCCATCATGAGGAAAATTAAGGTATTTATGGGTAAGAGAAGTTACATCTTGCATAGAGGATAACCAAGGAAAACCAAGCTTAACGTGAAACTGATTGGAAGTATGGATGCCAATAAAGGTAGTATCCACAACTTTACCACAAAGCTCTATAGGTAAGGAAATAGAACCATGATAATGATAAAGAAATTCATTATAAGTCCAAACCTAAGCGTATGTCATATCATAGAAATCTCATTGCAAGTGTTTACTAAGAATATGCTCTTCAGTTATAACATTCACCATGAAAGTGTTGATGTTTTGTAGCTTCTGTCGAATAAATCCTATGAGACATTGAATATATATATATATATGTGTGTGTGTGTGTAGTTACATAGTCAATCATCATTATATTAATCACATAATAATGAATATACATGTCCATTCATGGGACATGTATCTCCTTGCCTCATCCTAAATATAAATGCAAGAGAGATTTTTGCATTTGGAAAAAGAAAAAAAATATAGAGTGTTATTACATTTGCAGCTATCCTAAAACTTAACATGGTATCCGAGCCAAACTGCAAATGTAAGGGAGTAGTTTGTTGATGGTAAATGTGTGATTGTCTCATAAAATATAGTCTTTGTACGGGGACCATATCTCACAAATACATCATTGGATTTTTCTACATTTTGGATATGTTGGTGACAAACAAATTGTGAAGAATCTTACTAGGACGATTGGAGAGAAAGTGTCGTGTTCAAAAGTTATGAACGACTATGTACGGGTCTATGTAAAATCTAGTGAGTGAAGTTGTGTTGCAGAATTTTGTCCACACCAAGTGCAAAGAATAAGGTCAAGTGAATTGTAATAGATTTGTTAAGAAGCATTGTTTAGTAAGAGGTTGAGGATGATGAATTTTCAAAGTATACACAATGATTTCCATAATGATTAGTTAGACCTTGTAGCAGATTTCATTAAAGAGATATATTAATTTGTTATGATCATGGTCAAGCATTAACAAAGAAGCACATATTAAAAGAAAGGTGTCTCTTTCTATAAAGCAAGCATTAATTATAAGGTATCACCTCTCTTGGAGTAATCAAGTCTTTTTGCAAGAAGATGTGAGAATTGTTCAATGATATAAGAGTGGGAATTTTACATTGTGGGGGAGGGTAATAATCAATGTTACATTCCCATTTGAACCATCCTTAGTGGGGAGATGATTCAAAGGGTAGAAGTCTCTCAAATAATCTGAGAAGGTGTTTTATGATTTGCTGTATATGAACCTTAATTGAAGCAACTTGTGTCAAGGATGTTGATGCGCAGATAAGTATTTATTATCCTTGAATATTATATTTATTTACTCATTGTAGTCTCTCTCTCATTTGTATTTCTATACGTACTATAAGAGATATTTGTCTTGATCTTTTTTAGGGATGATCTTGCTGGAAAATAAGATTGATATCAGATTCAAAGGGAGTCTAACACTTCAGAGGTAACTTTGGATGAGGATATCAGAAGATTTATATCAGATTTAGAGGGAGTCTGACAGTTTATCTTAAGCAATCTTGGATGAAAAGATCAACAGATTGATATCTGCTCAATGAGATCGTCTCTCTGAGAGAAGTTCAAGGTGAAATCCCTTATTTCCACCCTTTACACTGAGGTAGGGTGAATTTCATGTGTGTGACTCCATATTTTTAATGGGCCTGCTCCTGTGTACATCACAAGGAAGTGATGACTTTAAAATAATTAGCACTTGTATTTGTAAAAGTTATTGGAAGGTGATGATCTTACAATAACATGACCTTCTATTATTATAGACATCTTACGATGTCTGAAACAAATTGTGATAGATGATATCTTGCATGGTGGATTAAGTTCCTTAAACAAACCATGGCATTCTATTGTGATGGACATCTTATGATGTCTAAGATAGATCATGATAGATTGTATCTTGCATGGCGGATTAAGTTCCTTAAACAGACCATGAATGTTCTTGTGGTAAGTATCATTGAGGATACATGAGCACATTACCTATGGATATTTTTTGAGTACTTGGTGAATATCACGTGACTTGATATTCTGAGACCATTACTCTAAGTACATGGTGAATATCATGTGAATTGATATTATGTCGCCATTACTCCTGATATCATAAGATGTTATCTAATGGTGAATATCTTCTAGAATCAAAGATATTCTTAAACATGTCATTCTTCATATTACGCTGAGGTAATATCATATACTGTGTTTATCCTCCCTAGCTAAGAGGGAGTGCTGATGTTTTGTAGCTTATGTTGGATAAATCCTATGAGACTATTGAATTAGGAGAAATTAATATATATAGATATATCTAAAATAGAATTAGGAGAAATTAATATAATAATGATTCTGAGATATTGTGTGTGTGTGTGTGTGTGTGTGTAAAATCAATCATCATTATAGTAATCACATAATAAGGAAAAGACATGTCCCATGAAGGGACATGTCTCTCCTTGTGTCATCCTCAATATAAATGCAAGAGAGATCACTGCATTTGGAAAACACAAAAAATATATTGTGTTATTACATTTGTAGCTATCCTAAAATTTAATAGGAAGTAGGTCATTAAGAGTACCATGGGAAGGAGTTCCAAAAACCCTAGTAGCAATATAAGGAGGACCACCAGGAGCTTTAAGCATTTTAGAATGGTCAAAGGTAATAGGAAGTTGTCTACTAGGTTGAGGTTGAGGTTGAGGTGGGGGTTGAGGTTTAGGTAGGGGTGCATGTTCAACATGGTTGACAACATGGTTAGCTCCATCCATATTTTCATCATAGATAATCTGTGTAGAAGAAGAAGAAGAATAAGGTTGGGCAATGGTTTTGGTAGAGTGAGAAGGTAAGGGATTGGTATAAATCTGCATGTTCTGGTTACGAGGTGTTATGTATTTGTTTCCATGGCTAGCATTGGCATCAATAGATATATCATTGGAATCAATCGTGTCTTGGATAACATTCTTCAAGGAATAACACCTCTCAGTATCATGGCCAAGCTGACAATGGTATTGACAAAAAACTTTGGAATCAAAGGACTTATAAGCCATCATAGTTGGGTTAACAGGTCTAATATGATGAAGTTTAATGATATTAGCATTTGACAACCTTTTCATCACAATTTGCAAAGAATCAGATAAAGGAGTATACTTGTGATTACGACAAAAAATAGAGGAAGAAGAAGCGGCACCCTTGGATATAACGACTGCTTGTTTATCTACTACATTCGATGTTGTGTTGATCTTGATATAGTTGTTAGGTTTATGAAACTTATTCAGATGGGAGGCGACATCACTCTTATTAACTGGTACATGAGTCATTGGAGTAGTTCTCTCAACTTGACTCACTTGTAATTGATAATGGTGAAGCACTGCACAAAGTTGGGAAAAGGAAGTAAACTTAGTAAAACAAATATTATCTCTAATGTCTTATTGTAAACTAGCAATAAAAATACATTGTATATCAATTCCAAGCACATGATAAGAAATCTGAGCATACACATGTTTAAATCTACCAATAAAGTCACTAAATTTTTCTTTAAATCCTTCTTTGCGTTGCATTAAGTATGTCAAAGAAACTCGAGGACCAATATTTTTTTGAAATTGTTGAATGAAAGCATTAGAAAGTTTTTGAAAGGAATCAATAGAATAGGGAAGTAAAGAGAAATACCACTGCAAGGCCTTATCTCGAAAGGTCCTAGTAAACAACCTGGTCACGAGCCTATGATCGTGGGAAAAGTCACTACATAGAGTTTGAAAGGTCTTAACATGAGTCACAGGGTCACCCTTACCATTATAAGTGTCAAGACGAGGCATGTCCACCTGTTGGGGGATAATCGCACGAATAATGTCTAAGGACAAAGGATTAGCAATGTCACATGTAGGCACAGTAAACTTGGATTGAGTTAATGAAGCAATTTATTGTTGCAAGGATTAAATAGTTTGAGAAAGACTAATGATGGTTGAATCATTAGAGGAAATATTAGGCATAGACACATTGGATACACTAGGAAAAGTCTAGTAAGCAACGGGAACACTAGAAGTAACAAGAGGAACATTTGAAACAGTTGTAAGAAGAGGATTGGAATATGTAAAAGGTACACTACAATAAGAAGGTATAGAGGTAGGAAATGAAAGAGGTGGAACACTCGTAGGAAGAGACAAAACAAAGACATTAGGAAGACTCACATGTCTAGGATTAGAAAGTTGCACATATGTGGTCATAAGAGGTGGCACATAAGTAGGAACACTAGGAATAGGAATAGAGATAGGAAAAGAAGGTTCAACACTCGTAGCAGATGAAACATAACCTAACTCCTGGGCACCTTCGGCTAAAGGTTTAACATTATAAACAACAAGGTGAGAGATGCTACACTAGAGATTAATACCATTTTCATCACTGTGTATAACTTTCCTTGAGGATTCAATAGTGATAATGGTATCGGGATTATGCTTTTCTTGAATATCCATGTTTTCAAGGCCGTTAGTGAGATTTTGAACTTGGGAAGGAGGAACTCTTAAAGATTCATCTTCATCATGGGAAGAATAAGAAGATTTATTATTTATGGAAGGATTAGGATCACAAGGAATCATGTTATCAACAAGGTTTCTAGGGAAGAAAGAGGAATTAGGATCAAAAGAACCCATGAGTCTACGACTTCATCTAACTGGTATACTATAGGTTGGACTCAAAGTAATAAAGCTCATACATAAAGAAAGGCAAAGCCAAAAGGATATCACACAAAGGTTTTTTTCAGGGACCACAATAAGATCTAATCACAACAAAGTATGAACAATAAAGCTAAATCCAATATAAAGAAGACACAATGCATACACAAAGTAAGATCTAAAATATTAACTTAACCACAGAAAAAGGAATACAAGGCATGTAAGGTACGGGTTCACAAAAATTTATATAATGAAATATATGTTGTGTGTGTAGGGAGATCAATATGTAGTTTCAAGATAGGAATCATCCCAAGATAGGAATCATCCCCACTTTTCATACACACACACACATATATACATACCTCAAGATATGGGGCCACAAAGGAAGAGATCTCCTAAGAAAATACCCTAGTTGGATCCAAGTTAGATTAATACAACCCAAGTGATGTAGGGGTATTAATACAAAACAAGGATCTAATGAAGTGCTGAGAAAGAAGATGTTATTTCCTATGTGTCAGGTATAGTCAACTAGGAAGGTAAAAACAATGATAAAAAAAAATGAAATAAAACATATCTAAAATTTAAATACTCAAATTAACTAATGAAACACACCAACTCACCTTTAAATGCTTGGAATGTGTGTGCTCAAACCCAGATCTACAATTATGCTCCCAAAATAGTTCATAAACTCGAACAAAACCAGATCTGGAATCAGAAACTCGAGACCTTCAAAACCCATAAATATTTCTGGCTCGGGACTATGCCAACCTAGAGGGTGGATGTTAACATTCAGAAAATCCATTGAGGACTAGGCCAAAGTTCACATCCACCTACTTTGCAATTTTTTCTGGAATCTGGATATGTGACTATAAACTATTTCTGACAGCTCAGATTCCAAATATGCAAGTTTGTATACCTACATCTGTAAGGAAAAAATGTTTATTTTTGTTGGGGAGGGGCTTGCCTCAGGCAAACCCCAGTTTAGGAATTAACCTTGAATGTAAATGTATATAAAAAGTATGTAAAAGAAAAACAAATGTACAAATTCACCTTGCTTTGTAGAAACCCTCACGAAGGATCCAGATCCGTAATCTACAAGGATGCAGAAGTTCTCAATGTTGTTGAATCTTGTAGGAATTTAGGATATCTCTAATGACATGTAACTGATTGAATGTTTGATAATGTTAAGTTGAAGATAATGCAAGGCATTAAATCAGTTAATCTTTGTATTGTCATTGACGTCAATTTGATATCATCTATATGGTCATGTACATAGTGCCAAAGACTTTAGAGAATCAATGGAACAAAGGTTATGCTTTCAGAAATGCATAAAAGTAAAGTATTCACTAAGTTACAGACAACACCGACGGAGTGCACACCATCGGAAAAGGCAAAGAAGAAAAGTCACAGTGATACACGATGAGCAGAAGACAGTGTTTCCCGATGAAGCAAAACCATAGGATGCCTGACAAGCTGAAAATAGAGTTTCCCGACGAGTAAAAATCCAATGATGCCCGATGGATGGAGATCCTGAAGCTAACTAGAGTCACACTAAAGGAACTATCAGTTGTCACCAACGACTGACTATAGAGTTGACCGACGGAACAGAGAGTTCATAAAATGACAAAATATCTAGCTAGCAAGAGCTAAAGATAGACTTAACTGGTTGTTTTCTTTGTTTTATTCGACCAGAGTTAAGTGATTGATTTAAAGAAGATTTGTACAATTGGCATGAAGATAACTATGAGACAAATCAGGAGTTATACTTTAAATCTAATTGGATGGATTGTTTTTCACATCAAGAACCAAGAATCAAGAAACAATGAATATCATGTCTATATAAGAGACATGCTTAATTCATTTTCAATATCATATTCATGAAAAAGGGATTAAGGGGAGTGAATGAAAAGGGGATTCTAAAGAGAAACTGATGAAGAACAACTTCATGCAGTACTGATCAATCAAGCTGAAAGAGAGCTAAGAAATTCTGTAAATACCGACGAATAGTGAGCACAACATCACAGAGCACAAAGTGTGGAGCACAAAAGAATTGAATTGATACATTGATCAGAGAGGTAATGTACTTAAATAGATATGAATATCTACAATTCAAGTTGCATTAGAAATAGGTCATATTGTTTTAGTTTAACCATTGAAGCATCAAGTCTCTTAACAGAGAAAGACTTAACAGTCTTCTATATATTGAGGTACATCCCAAGGAGTGCCAAAAAGGTTGATTCATGGAAGTAGCATTGGATATGCCCGATGCCTATTGACAGCCTAAGAGAGAGGCTGATTCAAGGATGGCAGCATTAGATGCCTGATACTAAGTGACAACCTATACATGTAAAATCCTCTAACAAGGTCACACCTGACAGTGTGTTTGTAACCTTTAACAGGGTTGGCTCCTAACAGGGCTCACTTTAGAAGAGTGAAAATTTGGGGTACTGGTCCCAGTGGTTTTTCCCCTTAACAGGGTTTCCATGTTAAAATCCATGTGTTATATGTGTGTATGATGTATTTCTTTACTATTTTGTATCTTACATAATTCATTCTGGATATATCGGTATACTCTGCTTATTTACTAAATTTCGGTAAATAGTTATACTGCTTATCGGTAATCAAGGAGAATAAGGACAGACAAGGAAAACCGACAGACAATTAATCATTATAAGTATTTCATGGAATGCATCTTGTAGGGACTTAATAATTTGAGGTTTATTTGATTGGTGGTTAATGTTTGAAGGTTAAAATATCGAGGCCACTGATTCACCTCCCCTCTCAGTTATTAATAACAATTGGTATCAGAGCTTGTGTGATTAGAAGGAAGGTTTCAAGACCTAAGCCAAAGATCACAAGATGAACAGACGAGATGTGCCCAAGTTGAACAAAGATAATTTTGCTTCATGGCAGAGCAGGACAAGACTCCACTTATCAGGTATTGGTAATGATGTTACTCAATTCCTAGGAACTGAATATGTGTTGCCTACAGGAGAACCAATAGTTGAACAAATGAAAGAGAAGCATGAACACAAAGGCATGATGATAGAGCTTGCTTCCTCACTCTCCGATGCTGAATTTGAAGATGTCAAAGAATGCAAAACTGCAAAGCAGATGTGGGACAAATTAAAGCTTGTACATGGTGGTGACAAAAATGTTTTGAGAGCTAAGGCAGAAAGCCTTAAAGGAAAGTTTGATGATCTCAAAATGAAAGAAGGTGAAAAGAGGTAGTCAATGCTGCTCGAGGAGTTGGAGGTGTACTAGAAGAAGATACAGTGGTAAGTAAAATTCTAAGAACCTTACTGCCTACTTATGCTATTAGAGTATCTGCCATTCAAGAAATGAGAGCAGTAGCAAATAGCAATCTTACTCTAGACAGTTTAATTGGAAGATTGATTTCATTTGAGATGAATAATTTTGATAATAGTGTCTTACCAAACATAGAGTCTGCATTCAAATCTTCTACGAGAATAAGTAAATCAAGTCACAAAAACACTATGAGAAAAGATAGTGATAGTGAAAATGAAGAAGATGATCTTGATGAAATTGAAGCACTTATGGCCAGAAGAATGCAGAGAGGCAAAGG
>MU226316.1:3756961-3771617 GCA_018584345.1 Thuja plicata
GAAAGGTATGTAGAAATAGCTCTCATATCTAAAATTAGCAAAAATGATGTTTGGATCATAGATAGTGGCTGCACTCACCATATGACCGGTGATAAGAAAAAGTTTGAGACTTTTGAATACTATAAAGATGGTTCAGTAAGAATGGGTAATGACACACCTTGCCCAGTTGAAGGTAGAGGAACAATAATGTTGAATAACCAGATAAATTGTGAGAATGCTTATTGGGTAAATAGTTGAATTATAATCGATTGAATGTTTCTTAGTTGAATAATTCAAGTCACAAAGTAGCATTTGAAAATAAGAAGGCAAAGATCTTCAATAAATTTGGAAATTTGATTGGTACCGGTGAGCAGACAAAAGGTAACTTATTCTATCTGAATGATACTGACTCCACTTGTTTGATTGCTACAAACGAAGACATATGGTTATGGCACAAAAGACTGTGTCATGTGAACTTTGACAACATGATAAAGATTAGCAAAAAGAGAAATGTCAGAGGCTTACTGACGATGACCAACCCCGACAATATCACATGTAAGAATTATCAAAAAGGAAAAATGACAAAGTCTAGTTTCAAAAGCAAAACCCATACATCTGATGCAATTCTAGAATTATTCCATACTGATTTATGTGGACCTATGAGGACAAAGAGTTATTATAGAGATAGATATTTTATTCTCTTTGTTGATGATTACTCTAGAATGATGACAGTTATGTTTCTTAAAGATAAATTAGAAGCATTTAAGATGTTTAAATGGTATAAGGCTATGGTAGAGAAACAAAGTGGTAAGGATCTGAAATGTTTGAGATCAGATAAAGGAGGAGAATTTATACCAAATGAATTCACTAACTTTTGTAATGAGCATGGAATCAAAAGACAGGTCTCTGCACTAAGGACACCACAATAGAATGGAATTGCTGAAAGAAAGAACATATCCATAGTTGACTGTGCAAGGACATTGATGATAGAGAAAGGCATCACCCAAGTCTTATGGATGGAAGCTGTCAGTACTGTTGTTTACACACTAAACAAAGTACAATTGAAGAAAGACACCTTATGAGCTATGGTATGGATACACACCGAATGTGAGTTATTTCAATAATTTTGGCAGTCAATGTTATATCTTAAAAGATGATAGAAATGGAAAACTTGACTCCAAGAGTGATGACAGAATTTTTCTACAGTAGTCTACCAAGAGCAAGGCTTATAAATGTCTAAACAAAGCCTCTAACAAAATTATTGAAAGTGCAAATGTAAAGATAGATGAATTTGTAGAGAAGAATGAACAGGAAAGAACTAAAGAACCAGAGGACTACAATAAGTTTACTTACAATGAGGAACCTGACACCCTACCCTACCAACAATGTAGAGCTCCTGAGAAACAGTGCTTAAATCAAGAACAACAAAATGTTGCAATCGACGATCTGGCTGCAAATACCGATGATCAGGACAATGATCAAATTAACGTGCAAGGTGATGAAGAACAGGATGAAGGACAAAATGATGATCAAACTGATAGACAAAGAGCTGAACTTGTACTTGAAAGATATGTAAGAAGGATCCATCTAGAGATCCAGATCATAGGAGATAAGAAAGCTGGTACAAGAACACGAAGTAAGTCCTTAAACTCAAATTGTTTAATTTGTGAGTTTGAGCCAAAATCTATCAATGTTGCACTTGATAATGAAGAATGGATAAGTGCTATGAATGATGAAATTGAGCAGATTGAGAAAAAAAAAACATGGTCACTTGTGCCAAGACCATATGACAAGAATGTCATCGGTACAAAATGGATATTCAGACATAAGCTAAATGAGAATGGAGAAGTCACAAGGAACAAAGCAAGACTAGTATGCAAGGGGTATGCACAAGAGGAAGGTACTGACTATGGAGAAACCTTTGCACCCATTGCTAGGCTAGAAGGTGTAAGAATACTACTTGATTATGCTTCATATAAAGGATTCAAGGTATGTCAAATAGATGTCAAGTCTGCATTCTTGAATGGAATACTTGAAGAAGAGGTATACATTGAACAACCAGAAGGGTTTGTAGATCCATATAAGAGAAACATGGTATGTAGACTTCATAAATCCTTGTATGGATTAAAACAAGCTCCTAGAGTCTGGTATGAGTGACTTCATTCCTATCTTATAAGTATTGGATTTGTAAGGACTAGTGAAAACAATAATCTTTATTTGAAGGAAGATACTGACGCTAACACTTTTATTGTTGAAATATTTGTTGATGACATCATATTTGGAGGCAATAATATGCTATGCAAATCATTTGCTAATGAAATGAGCAAAGAGTTTGAGATGTCTATGTTTGGAGAGATCAAGTTCTTTCTTGGTCTACAAATCATGCAACAATGTGAAGGTATTTTCATTACACAATCCAAATACATTAAAGAGGTCCTGAAAATATTCAAGATGGAAGAATCCAAACCAGTTGGAACACCGATGACTACTGGATGTAAGTTGACAAAGGAGGACAAGACAACAAAGGTAAATTAGACTTTGTACATATCAATGATTGGAAAAATCATGTATGCTGTACACACTAGACCAGATATTACACATGCAGTAGGAATTGTTGCTAGATTTTCTGCTAACCTCAGGGAATCACATATGACTGTTGTAAAAATAATTTTAAGATGTATGAAAAATACTAAGGAATATGGCTTATGGTATAGAAGAGAAGGCAAATTTGAACTTCAGGTCTTACCGATGCTGATTGGGCTGGAAAGATTGATGACCAAAAGAGCACAACTAGAGGAGCATTCTTCATGGGTGACAAACTTGTCACATGGATCAACAAGAAACAATGATGCATCTCACAATCTACTGCAAAAGCAGAGTATGTTGTTGCTGCTGAAAATTGATCAAACATTGCATGGATCAAACAATTATTGGAGGGTATGCATATGAAGATCCTAGAACCAGTAATTATCTATTGTGATAATACAAGTGCAATTAACATTTCCAAAAATCTAGTCATGCATGCTAAAACAAAGCATATTGCCATCAAGTATCATTATTTGAGAGAACATGTTCAGGCAAAAGAGGTGATACTTGAGTATGTGCAATCAAAAGAACAATTGGCCAATGTCTTCACCAAGCCACTACCCAATGATGCATTTGAGTACTTGAGAAAGAGACTAGGGGTCAAACCCTTGTCTATTGGTCAGTAAAATTACTGAAGGTTGCATCAACCTACATATTATTAGAATATCATTCATGATTGATGCAAGAAAAGAGATGAACTTCAAAGCAACATCTATATACAGACAAGTATATACCAACACCAAGCACAAGAGCATACTGTTGTATTGCTGATGGAGAAGGAAAATTCAAAGAATATATTATGGATGGAGACAAAAGATTTCTTAACATTAATGTCAGATACTAGTAAAACACTTGTTTGGCATTGCTGTCAAAGGGAGAGAAAATATCCATATTATCACATCCTTTTGGAAAAGGGAGAAAAAGTATCTATTAGCACATTACTCCAACAAGGATAGATTATATTCTTAGGGAGAGAAATTGTATGGAAAGATTATACAAAGGGAGAAAAATTGACACAAGGAAAGAACTCAACACATCATAATAGAGAGAGCTATAAGAATCAAATCTAAGCTAAAACAAAGCTTACCAATGGTCAAACATTTATCGGTTATCAAAACAAAAAGATTGGTAATTTGATGAAACTCAACTATTGTATTTCATATTGTATTAGAAATAATATGGTGTGATAATATAGTATGTTGCCATAAAGGGAGAGATTGATGACATGTAACTGATTAAATGTTTGATAATGTTAAGTTGAAGACAATGCAAGACATTAAATCAGTTAATGATTTGTATTGTCATTGATGTCAACTTGATATCATCTATACGGTCATATACATAAAGCCAAAGACTTCAGAGAACCAAAAGAACCAAGGTTATGCTTTCAGCAATACATAAAAGTCATGTAGTCACTAAGTGACAAACAACACTGACGGAGTGCACACCATTGGTAAAAGCAAAGAAGAACAGTCACAGTGTTACCTGATGATAAGCACAGTGTTGCCCGACAAAGCAAAACCACAGAATGCCCGACGAGAAAAGAAAAGAGTAACCTAACGGAAGAAAATACAGCGTTTCCCGACGGACGGAGATCATGAAGCTGACTGGAGTCTCGCCGACGGAACTGTCAGTTGTCACCGACAACTAACTGCAAAGGTGACCGACGGAATAGAGAGTTCAGAAAATGACAAAATATCTAGCTGGCAGAGCTAAATAAGGACTTGACTGGTTGTCTACTTTGTTTTATTTGACTAGAGATAAGTGATTGATTTAAAGCTGATTTGTACAGTTGGCAAGAAGATATCTACGAGATAAATCATGAGTTATGCTTTAAATATAATTGGCTGGATTGTTTTTCACGCCAAGAATCAAGAATCAATAAACAATGAATATTATGTCAATATAAGAGACAAGCTTAATTCATTTTCATATACATGAAAAGGGGATTAAGGGGAGTGAATAAAAGAGGATGCTGAAGAGAAATTGATGAAGAAATACTTCATACAGTCCTGATCAATCAAGCTGAAGGAGAGCTAAGGAATTCTACAAACATCGACGAACAATGAGCACAACATCACAAAGCAGAAAATATGGAGCACAAAGGATTCAATTGACATATTGGTCAAAGAGGTAATGTACTTAAATAGATCTGAAAAATCTGAAATTCAAAGTTGCATTAGAAACAGGTCATAGTGTTTCAGTTTAACCATTGAAGCATCAAGTCTCTTAACCGAGCAGGACTTAACAGTTTTCTATATATAGAGGTACATCTCAAGGAGTGCCAAAAAGGTTGATTCATGAAAGTAGCATTGGATATGCACGATGCCTATTGACAGTCTAAGAGAGAGGCTGATTCAAGGATGGCGACATTAGATGCCCGATACTAAGTGACAACCTCTATGTGTAAAATCCTCTAATAAGGTCACACCTAACAGTGTGTTTGTAACCTTTAACAGTGTTGGATCTTAACAGGGCTCACTTCAGAAGAGTGAAAATTTGGGGTATCGATCCCAATGGTTTTTCCCCTAACAGGGTTTCCACGTTAAAATCCATGTGTTATGTGTGTATGATTCATTTCTTTACTGTTTTGTATCTTACATAATTCATTATGGATACATTGGTATACTCTGCTTATTTACTGAGTTTCGGTAAATAGTTATACTGCTTATTGGTAATCAAGAAAGAATAAGGATTGATAGAGCAAACTGACAGACAGTTAATCATTATTAGTATTTCATGGCATACATCTTGTAGGGACATAATAATCTGAGGTTTATTGATTAGTGGTTAAAGTTTGAAGGATAAAAATTTGAGGCCACTGATTCACCCCCCTCTCAATTATTACTAACAATCTCTTTGTTTTTTTTGTTTCATTTTTAACATGGTGTCCTTCTTTGTATGGACTTGCTTGTCCTAAGATCTTTCTCTTTTGTTGAGATTGATTTCCTTGTTTACAATCTCTTCATTGCTTGGAAGTGTATATCTATTGCAATTAATCATTAACTCATCATGCATAATGTGTTATCTTTTCTCTTTCCTCTAGATTGGGGGGCAAGGTATTTTTCTTTGCATCTATTGCTCTATTTATAAGGATCCACTTTCCTTAGTGGAGTGGTGTTTGTTTATCATGTGACATATTTTTCTTATACAAACTTGTTTGTCTTGATTTAGGATTCTTTCTTATGCAAGAGGCATGTATCCTTGATCGCAACCTCTTCCTTATCTGCAAAAGCATGTTCATCCTAAATAAATACCCTTACTTAGGGGATTAAAGTGTGTTAACCTTCGTAAAGAATCCCTTTTTCACCTGGGGGGGGGGGGCTAAAAGAGTGCATTCTTGTTCTCCTTCCCCCTTTGTCTTGAAGGTGTTATTTTAGTTTAGGAACTCCTCTTGGGGGCAGATGTCTCGTAACAAATATCTCTTCCTTCCAAGGGTCCTTTTCCACTTGTAGCAACTTAACCTTACTTAATTATATTTTCCTTAGCTAACAAGAGTTTTCCCTCTTTGACAAGGTTACAACATACATTTTTATTTTAAGTATATACCCTTGTTGTCTGAATTAGGTATCATTGCTCTCTTTTCCGTATGATGTCACCATAGTCTTATGTTGCCATCATAAGAAGGGGGAATACATGCGGTCTCCTTGTACATTATACAATAGATTCCTTTGAAGATAATGATTTCCTTAGGCCTAATCCTCCTTTTCAATGGAGCCCTTTGGAGATAATGCTTTCCTTGGGAATGATCCTCCAATGGCAGATTTCCTTGTGGACAATGCTTCACTTGGTTATCCTCTTTGATGGGTTGACTAACATAACACAACTTGCTAGACTATTGATTCCACACTTTTGCACTTCTATGCATTGTTGTACATTTTCCTTAAAGACAATGCTTTCCTTGAAACTTTATACAATGGATCCCTTTGGAGATAATGTTTTCCTTATGAATGATCCTTCTATGATAGATTACCTTGTGGACAATGCTTTGCTTGGTTATCCTTGGGTAGAGTTGACTAGCATAACACAACTTGCTAGATCATCAATTCTACCTTTGCTCTCTCTCTATGGGATGAGTGGGACTAACATAGCACAACTTGCTAGCCTTTCTACTCTTTCCTCCTTCTTCAATGAATCACCTAGCATAACACAACTCGCTAGCCTGTTGGATTCATGGCCTCTCTCTCTTTTCTCCATGCTCTCGTAGCTTTTCTAATGGGTTAGACCATGGAGTCTTATCTTGTCTTTAGTGATGCTCTTGTCCTTTCCATGTGACCACTTGTGCTTTTGCAATAGCTTTCTGAACATGATGCTAGTAGTTAAGACATATTTTGTGATCGAGGTATTTTCAACTAGCTGATTTGGTGTTTGTTATTATTACTAACCCCTTTTCGTTTGTTGGTGTCTTTTATCTTTTTGTTTTTGTTTTTGTTTGTGCACCCTGTGCATGTGGTTGTTTAAGTTAGGATCCTTTGTTTGGGCGTTTGTGTCCTTGAACTTAGTGACATCTCATCTCATTGTAGTTTTTCCCATGATCTCTCTCTCTCTCCGTAGACATGAAGTGGACTCATACTCCCAATAAAGTGGGGGCTAAATGTACCGTCCTAATATGTAAGCACCTATAATTAGATGTTCAATTAGGCCCTATTTAAGCATGTATGGGCTCTTGTATTGATTTTCGGTACTGAAACCTTGATTTTGCTTATGTTCTGGCATCCCTACTTCCCAATTTAAATTTCATTAGTTTTTAAGGGGAATAGGTGAACTGGGTCGACCTATTCCCGAGAATAGGTTGATCTGGTCAGCCTATTCCCAGGAATAGGTCGAACCAGTCAACCTATTCCCCCATAAACCCTCCAAAATTTGAACCAGAGGTTGGCCTCAATGGTTAAGCGGGAAATCCAAATCCCCATTGGTCCTCTTCAAGTTTTGCACTCCAAAATGCTTGTGAGGGGTGTATAAGCAACCTACTTCTCCTCATTTTGACATAAGACAATAAGATCATCTCCATACAGTTAAACATTCAAGATTTCATAAGCATTCAAGATCTAAGATTGAGCACTCAAGATCTAAGCTCAAGCACTCAAGATTCTAAGGCACACTTCAAGCATTCTAAGGTGTTTTCAAGGCAAAATTATCCATGGATCAAGCTTCTTTCCCTCATTGAAGGCCAAGCAAAGGAGTCCACCACCAAGGAAGAAGATCATAACATAAACATCCATCTACATACATCCATCCAAGCATCCAAACATCCAAGTCTTCTTTACTTCAAGACATTCTTCTCTCTCTCCATCAGACATTATGACAAACTACAACATCCACTACGTAAGGCATGTCTTTCATGATTTCCTTTTAGGTCTTTGTGTGGAGTCAAAGTTATTGCATCAAACACATGTGATTATGTTCAAAGAAGCATTTGTGTTGCCAAGTTATAATACACTTCACGATTAAGATCTAACTTATGCTATATGTTAGCACACTTTCCTTTATTTCATTTTATCTCAAGGTTGATTCCAAACTAGGGTTTGACTAAGGCAAACCCTTCTCTACACAACAATTTCATTGTTTTTGTGTGCATGAACAGGTGGTGCTCACACTAGATTAGATCTGGGAAGTTTAGGACCTTACATATAGTCTACAACTGAAGTGCAGGGAACAGGTCGACCCAGTTGACCTAGTCCCAGGAACAGGTTGACCAAGTCGCCATAGTCTCTCTAGATCCTCTTCAAATTGATTTTACAAGTTAGTTGTAGTCTTTAGGCTTTGTTTCTAGTTACAAAATCAGGCTTTCTGCTTTATATCAGCCTGTGCATCTTGAAACTCACTATTTCCTTTAATATCGCATTATCCAATCACATTTACCCAATCAACCCTCAATTACAATGGAGGATCATTGCAATTGCTCAATGCTTAAGTCCTCTTGAGCCCAGTAGGTCATCTTCATTTTGAATGTGCCATAGGAAATATGATCAACCCCATTGATCCCCATTTCTTATTGTACATGTTCATAAGGCATAACACTTGCTAAAGGTTTTGCACATGGGGTAGCAAGCTAAGTGTTCTTAATCTTGGAGGAAACTCCATGGTTAAGCACACTTGAGTTGGAGTAGTACAAGGATGGGTAATCTCCTGAGAAGGCCCCATGCTTTACCTCAGTGAGCATTACCTAGGTGCATTGAATGCTAATGACCATTTATTCTCACGAGAGATGGGTTCTTGTGAATCACTACTCATGAAACACAGGTCAATGAGTTTGATCTGAATCTTGATAGCACTATCATAAATTGGCTTACCGTGGAAAATGTCTCTTGAATGTTAACATACACCAATTATTTGATCAAAACAACTAACTTCTTAATAAAGATTCATGATAGAAGATGGGACATGAAGAGTCTAAAAATAAATCCAGTCTATTATTCTCGACTTCTTTATCTGAAAGACTTCATTGAAAACATACATTCATTCATTCTCATAGGCCCCGTTTGTTTGCTGGAATTTGGGTGGAATTGGCGGCAGGACTTCCGCTTTTTGAGCAAATCCATTGTTTGGAACTTCAAAATGCAATTCGGGTTATGTTGTTGAAAACCTGGTTTAGACCCTAAAACGGGCGACACTATCTTCCTAGTTAGGAGGTGGAATTTGTTTTCATCTTCAGGTTTTGGTAAATTCTGAACCGAATTTAATAGTTTGGTCGGGTCCGTCATCTTCCCGCAGATTGAAACTAAAAGCAATTCCCACATATTTACCAGTTGTGCAACAGTTTATGAAACATCAAAGTCGGAAATTTCTGACATAAATTATTGACACGAGAATAGGCTAGGAATGGCATTTGAGTGTATTTAGGCACAACAGCATTTTCGCTTCCTTGCGGTTAACAACGACATCGTTGACAGCGGGCGTTTTGCTGAAACTATTGCAGCACATGAACTCCGACAAGTTTTATAATGAAGTTTAGAAACTGTCAAGCAAATGCAAATGCCATGTTGCTGGATATGCACAAGATGAAATCAGAATTAGTGAAGTAACATTTAACCAGTGCAAACAGTTTGGACAGTATTTCAGGGGTGAATATAAATTTTAAATGATGATTTTAATTTCTAAATAATTGCCCAGACCATTTGCCCTTCTTTGGAGGCCATTTTGACAGCGTTTCAGAGTGCTGGAAAGCTTAAAAAATGTTTGAGATTTGTAAATCACGACCTGCCATGTATTATTTACCAATTTGAAATTGCAAACCATAGGAATTTCTCAATTCTAATTCCAATTTCGAAAATGGCAACCAAACGCAGAAGATGGATTGACTCAGTCATCTTCCGGGTCAACCAAACGGCCCAAACTATCTTCCGAATACACAAAACCAAAATTTTAAAACCTGATTTTGAGATAATTAGGTTTTGACTCAAATTCCAATTCTGCAAGGCCCCGTTTGTTTGGGGAATTGGAATTTGACTCAAAACCTTATTATCACAAAATCAGGTTTTGAAATCCCGGTTTTGCATCTTGGGGAATTGGAATTTGACTCAAAACCTTATTATATCGAAACCAGGATATGATTTCTAATTCCATCTATTAGTAGGAAGATGATGCCACTCATTTTGGTGTCTAAACCTGGTTTTACTTGACAAATCCAGAATTGCAATTTAGAGAAACAAACAGCAGATTTGCAAAAACGAGAAGTGTCACTCCCAAAACCGGGAAGTGTCACTTCCAATTCCTGCAAACAAAGGGGACCATAATTCTGACATATACTATCTAAATTTTAATCCTCCCAAGTATTCAAAATTGAGTTGCCTGAAAGTTTTTCCGCGAAGTTTTGATCACTTGCAGGCGATGGCTTGGAGGAGATGCCTCTCTACGGCCCTCTCAAGATCATGGCGACCTCAGCCTCAGCCTCAGCATTGCCTTTCCTTTTCTGCGACTGCTGGAAGGTAAGTCTTATTCCTCCATGATTTCACTCAACGACGATACTTACTACGTGATAGATTAGGAAGTACAAAGATGATGTGCCTCTCAACTGTTAGAATCAGGGTAAATGGGAAGCACGGACAAAATACTTGCAGATAATTTTCAGGAACGTTTTCGATCCCAAAATATATATTTTACACCAGATTTAATGTAACCTTGCATATAGACTCTTGCTTACCAGGATCAATATACTATTTTATTGCCTAAAAGAGTGTAAAATTATTCTCCATACATACGGACACCTGCTGAGTTGCTGAATGACGGTAGATTTGGACATCCCTTAAGAAGTACACAGACCTGCTGAGTTGAAAGATACTCTTCATACCATATAATACGATAAGACTCCTTAAAATAATTTATCTCACTTTGTGTTTTTGCTGTAAATTTCTTTCTTTGTTTAGCAGAGGGAAACGATACAGCCAAACATATGAAGCCGTTTCTATAAAACTTTACTCCATACCTGCACCCAGCCTCATTTTAAGGTGGTCTGTTCGGTTACTGCACCCCATTTCTACAGAGGAGCAATCTTAAGAGGGTTTGAATGCATGCCATCATCATGGCAAGTGCTACATTACCACTACATGGCCTGCATGAGGTCCCTTTGCACTATGAATATAGATGGAATCGCCTCTTTCTATATTTGGTGTAAACCTTGTACGGTCACATCCCCTTGGTATACAGATTGTAGTTGGGTTTAATTGCATCTTTTGATTGCAAATGTACAGAAGATGTATGCATGTTTGGGGAAAAAGTGTTCGTCCTTTGCTTTTTTATCAAATGAATGTTGGGTATCTTGACCCGCTTCTAAATTTGCCCTATTTTTGCATTAAACGTTGATGAACCATTTGGTTAACATATGATCATTTGTATGAATCTAATGTTGATGCACCAAAAGGGGCTTCCACCTAACATCTCATTAGGTGCATTTCCATGGAGGTACTGGTATAAGCACATAATACAACTGGCATGCAACCCTTTAACTTGCTTGACACATTTTGTCACATATTGCAAGAACTTGTCGAACAAAGGGGCTGTACTTATGTTTGATGAGGTTTATCAATTACAGGTTTTCAATTTTTGCTACTGAAAATGAGATGAGTGGCGAGATCCAACTTGAAGAGATCCATATAGAGCTTGGACCAAGTCAAAACAATTGAATGATCCTAGATAACAACAGAAATGTGGTGATTATGTTTGAGTTTTACAAATATAAACCCTTGTTACGACATTGATTGATTCTACATGGCAGTACCTCTGGCAATCCTTTCAGTATGTAGGTTTTTTATACTGGGAGTGTAGTCATTGTGATTAAGATGAACTGAAATCATTTTAATGCCAGTTTTATGTGCTACTTTCATAAGGAGCAAAACCTTTATAACTGAAACCATTTTTTAGTGTCATTATACCCCTTTGTCACTGTTTTTGAATTCAGAAACCGCCTTGACCTCGTTGTTCTTTGTTACATTTCCTGATAGGATCTTTCAGTTATGTGTGACACAGACATATTTCTTGTGAATGACGCCACTTTGTCATGAATAGTATTTTGTTGACATTGCTGATTTCTTCAAATGTGTGGTCTGTTTTGGTCTACCACAGATTATCATGTCTGATAGAGAGATAAAGTTCCTTTGCATTTTCTACTCTACACTTTGGTTTATAGTGGATACAAAATTGGTCGATTGTGCATCTTGTTTAGATATAATGTGCAAAACTTCAATGCACATGGGGTGAGAGCCTGTCATATGTCCACCACACCTACATTCAAGCCCTTCATGCTTCCAGAGGACACAACCCAGTCTAGGAATGTTTCAGCTTTTAACTTTTGAACCCTATTGATGTAGCATGTTTAGAAGAAGTATAAATTCACGCACATAAAAAATTAGATATGGTAATGAAGTTTGTCAAACACTTTTAGTACACCCGTCAGGTGAATGAAAGTCTATGGAGTAGTGAAAAAATACAAGCTATATCACAATCAGCATTCTGTCACTCATCAATTTCAGACGGGCAACGACGTCTGGTTGTTTCTTCAAAAGGAACTGGTCAAGGGTCTATTCAAGAAGCTCAGACCTTTGTGATTGGGCAATACCATCATCAAACAAGTTGGCCAAAATGCCTTTGAACTCAACTTAGCACGTATCTTGAATTGCTTCTGTTGTTTAGTGTAGAACCTTCACTTATACTTTCCATCCCTCTTAGACAAATCAGATGTTGTCAAACTGTTGGGAGGCACAGATTTGTATCCTGATTGTATAAAATCGGTGATTGCTAATTGAATTGTTGATAGAGTGAGCAAACAAATGAAGGACCAATCAATTCCTTTCTTTTGGGAGGTTAAGCCAAGGCAGATTCTTAATCAAGAGAAATGGTTCTCCAAGAACCAAATCTAGCAAAATTTTCCACATAGTACAAATACTAGAAACAATGGGTCCCATTGCCCCTCAAGGGGGATGAATGATCCAGGAAAAAATTGGGTTTACTCTATATATATTTCTAGATAAAATAATGTTTCTTTTTGGAATTCATTATTTTGTTATTGTCTACATTTTTTGTTTGCATTATGGGGCCCTTTGCAGCCGAGTTTTCCTTTTAGAGTTTGGCTGGACACTCCTAAAGGTTGGTATCTGATATCTCATGTTCTGAATGGAATTTAGACAAAGTAAGTGCTTTTATAATGCAGGGATATGCCATTATTATGAATCAATATTTTAGATGCATTTGCAAGTCAAATTTAGATTGAACCAATGCTAATTATGATATTGCTATCGGGATTCAACTGTGTAGTTTTTGAGTCAAACTCATTGACCCATGTTTCATGAGTAGTGGTTCACAAGAACCCATCTCTCATGAGAATGAATGGAACACTTAGCACTCACTAGATCTAGGTGATGCTCACAGAGGTGAAGCATCGGGACTTCTCGGGAGGTCACCCATCCTAGTACTACTCTAGCTTGAGCGCGCTTAACCACGAAATTTCCTCCAAGGTGAAGCCCACTCTGCTTGCAACCCCATTTGCAAAACCTTCACCAAGTGTTGTGCCTTATGAACCATTCATTATGAAGCCCCTTAAGGTCATCAATTGATAAGTAGGAGATATTTTCCACAAGAAGTCAAATTGTGATATTGCTATCAGGATTCAACTGTGTAGTTTTTGAGTCAAACTCATTGACCCATGTTTCCTGAGTAGTGGTTCACAAGAACCCATCTCTCATGAGAATGAATGGAACACTTAGCACTCATTGGATCTAGGTGATGCTCACAGAGGTGAAGCGCTGGGATTTCCCGAGAGGTCACCCATCCCAGTACTACTCCAGCTCGAGCGGGCCTAACCAGGGAGTTTCCTCCAAGGTTAAGCCCACTCTCCTTGCAACCCCATTTACAAAACCTTCACCAAGTGTTGTGCCTTATGAATCATTCATTATGAAGCCCCTTAAGCTCATCAATTGATAAGTAGGAAATGTTTTCCACAACAAGTCAAATTGTGATATTGATATCAGGATTCAGCTGTGTAGTTTTTGAGGCAAACTCATTGACCCATGTTTCATGAGTAGTGGTTCACAAGAACCCATCTCTCAAGAAAATGAATGTAACACTTAGCACTCATTGGATCTAGGTGATGCTCACAGAGGTGAAGCGCCGAGACTTCTTGGGAGGTCACCCATCCCAGTACTACTCCAGCTCGAGCGCGCTTAACCACGAAGTTTCCTCCAAGGTTAAGACCACTCTGCTTGCAACCCCAGTTGCAAAACCTTCACCAAGTGTTATGCCTTATGAACCTTTCATTATGAAGCCCCTTAAGGTCATCAATTGATAAGTAGGAGATATTTTCCACAACAAGTCAAATTGTGATATTGCTATCAGGATTCAACTGTGTAGTTTTTGGGTCAAACTCATTGACCGATGTTTCATGATTAGTGGTTCACAAGAACCCTTCTCTCATGAGAACGAATGGAACACTTAGCACTCATTGGATCTAGGTGATGCTCACAGAGGTGAAGCACCGAGACTTCCCAGGATGTCAGCCATTTCAGTATTACTCCAGCTCGAGCGCGCTTAACCACGAAGTTTCCTCAAATGTTAAGCCCACTCTGCTTGCAACCCCATTTGCGAAACCTTCACCAACTGT
>MU226316.1:3771862-3783343 GCA_018584345.1 Thuja plicata
GAGCGCGCTTAACCAGAGAGTTTCCTCCAAGGTTAAGCCCACTCTGCTTGCAACCCCATTTGCAAAACCTTCACCAAGTGTTGTGCCTTATGAACCATTCATTATGAAGCCCCTTAAGCTCATCAATTGATAAGTAAGAGATATTTTCCACAACAAGTCAAATTGTGATATTGCTATCAGGATTCAACTGTGTAGTTTTTGAGTCAAACTCATTGACCCATGTTTCATGAGTAGTGGTTCACAAGAACCCATTTCTCATGAGAATGAATGGAACACTTAGCACTCATTGGATCTAGGTGATGCTCACAAAGGTGAAGCACCGTGACTTCCTGAGATGTCACCCATCCCAGTATTACTCCAACTTGAGCGCGCTTAACCACGGAGTTTCCTCCAAGGTTAAGCCCACTTTGCTTGCAACCCCATTTGCGAAACCTTCACCAAGTGTTGATGCACAATAGTTTTATATATTAAGGGTAAATTTTAGTGGATTAAAAAAGGGTTTTTGAAATCCAAAATATAGATACAAACAAAGACACCTCTCAACAGTCAACTCTATGATGCAGAGAGAGCAAAAGACATAACAACAAACACGAAGAATGAGGTGCAAGCTTTTGGCCACACTATTGCAACTCAAAATCTATCATGGGACCACCAAACATTAGAAACAAGAGAAAACACATAAATCCCTGCCACTTGTGAAGCCCTTTTCTTCAGCAACATTTGGGATGCTCTTTGCTCCTTTCCCTTCACAATATTGAATGTAAAATTCCTTTGTGACTACTTGTAGAGGTCCTCGATGTTGGTATGTGAAGTTAGTTTTCTTTATCTAGAATTGATTTAGCAATTGATGACGAGTACCATTTTTGGCCGAGTTGGAGATTTTTTTTGGACTAACTATTTTTAGCCATACGACATGTGCATGGCATGGAGTTGTACGACTCAGACTTTCTTTTTTTGGAAAGTCTTCTTCGAAGAGGATTCAACATCTTAGATGTTTATGATTTAGTTAGTCATGTTTTTGAGATGAATTGTGGATTGTTGTAATAGTGAATTGGTTCTTGAGATAATAACATTTTTGTGAGACATTTGATAGTTGCCCATGATTTATTCTTGGTACATCACTAGGTTTCTACGTAAATCTGTGTGTTCTTGGTTTATTAAATTATTTCTTTTCATTTATTTATTTATGTACTGTCAATATTCTCAACACTCCAAACCAATCAAAACCATTCTCGAAGCCCTCTATATCTCTTGGACTCTTTCCTGTCATCCACTTGATATATTTCCTCCTTTAGAAATTGTCAGGGCTTGATTGCTTTTTCTCTTAGGGTTTTTGAGACCAACTGAACAATCTCCCTAGGCTCTTTTTCTAGAGGTTTCACTCAAAAAATCACATTTGGATGAATCCAATGTTCCTTCCCTTTCCACCCAGCTTTGCCATTTCCGTCTGTTGCTTTCTCTTTAAGTTGTAGCTTTACTGATTTGAGGGTGATGGCATCCTCCCTTCCAATCAATTTTCTTTCTTTTCCAGCTCCCTCCATTCTTTCCTCCCTAATGTTAACATCAAGGACTAGAGATGAAAGTGTTGTGACCTTTTCATACATTGCCCCATTGCAAATGGGGACCCCCTCTTTATGTATAGTAATTTAGTTGTTCTGCTTTGTTTGGCTAGGTTTGGCAGTAGTTTTGACCTCTTAGTTGAGTTTTGTCCTTAAGGGTTTGAGCAAGCCATCTGCTCGGGTCTTGGATCCTTAGAAAGGTTTAGGATAAGAGGGAATTTTGAAAAATTTAACGAAGTGCTAGATTGTAAAAAGGTTACAAAATGTGTGAAGACAAGGGTTTAAAGATGAAACTTTGAAATTGCAATGTGGAAAAATGAAAACTCAACGACTTAGGATGTGGGGAAATAGGGAAAATAAGGAAATTCTCAAGATCCTTGAATAAAAATGAAAGTGCAAGAAAATCCTCATCCAAAACGGGTTTCCTCTTTGAATTTCCACTTTAAAAACCCTTGTCAAAAAGTGAGTTTCATCCAAGAATCCTTAAGCAAATCAGATTTCTGCCCATGGTGTGAGAAAATTTTTGAAAAGAAAATAAGGAAAAATAGATGAGAAAGAACTTCAAAAAATAAAAATGAAAATCCTTAATTGAGGCTAGAAATTCCAAGTTTGGAGTCTAAAAAATCTAATGAGAGAAATAAAAATCCTTGTGAAAGGGTAGAGGAATTTTCGAAAAGGCAAGGAAGAAATGAAAAGTTGGAAACAAAAAATTCTTGTTGAAGAGGAATTTCAAGTATAAATAGGTGAAAGAAAGCGAGTGAGTATCAAAATGAAAATTCCAAGTTTGAAAATGAAATTCCTTGTGAAAATATAAATTTTGAGTTTGGAAATGAAAATCCTTATAAAAATTAGGAATCCTTGAGTTAGAAGGAAAATCTGAAACCGAATGAGAAGCAAGAAATCCTTTACGGATTCCAAAAAATGTAATGGAAATTTATACTTGGGAATGAAAAATCCATAATTTAAGAGGGAAATTCTAAGTTACAAATAAAAATCCTTGATTTAAATGAAGAAATCCAAACTTTAAATGCAAAAATCCATCCAAATGGTGAAATCCCTTCAAGAACTCCAGCTAAAGGTTGATTTTCCTTTGGAAAATCCAGCTGAAATGAGGATTTATGCTCAACTATCCAGCTGAAACAATGTTTTGTGCCGAACATTCTGTAATGCCCCGTTTTGTCCAAGTGATCACCTAGAGGAGATTATTAGCCGTAGGCTAATTGGATTTATTTAAGGGAATGAATTAATTAATTAAATGTTAAATAGTCCCAAGTCCTATGGGATTATTTAAATTTAATTAGTTAGCAGCTGGACACGTTCCATTTTATAAAGTGACTTTATAATAATGTCAATGACAAATTATAATGTGAAGTCACTTTTGAGGGGAAAAAAGTAAATTAAAAGAGAAATAAAATAAGTTATTACTTTCAAAAAGGAAAAGCATTATAAAAGGAGGAAAAGGTGAAATGAGGATTCATTCTTGACTTGTTATTTTCAAAGAAATTTTTTTTTGAGAGCTTCAACTTGCAGGTTCAGTATATCCTAGGACGAAAACCCTAGTGGTTTTGGCTTTTTGGACGAAAACCTAGATCAACTGACTTGGTGAATTCATCTTAGGATTCACAGATGCACATCATTGATCCATTTTTATGGAGATTCGTTGATCTATCTTGCAAAACTTCAGAGGGTTTGTTATCTTAGGTGTAGAGGCATTCCGGGTATGTGTTACATGATGACATTGCACATTTTTCTATTTGTAACAGTAGCAGGTGTTTGTAAACAACAATACATTTCTATATCACAAGCATACCCATTGGCTAACTTTGATTCTCTGTATTTCATCAAATTAATTTCCTTGAAAATTTATATCGTTTATCTTGCATGTTCAACTTGCATGTTGCAATATTACATTATGATGAAGCAAAACATGAGGAAAAATCTAAATCTAAATCATATTGAAGCATTGTTAGAGTCTGAGATATTCAGTGGTATCAGAGCCACAAATCCTGCCGGGCTATGAGGTTGCATGTCAGCTTTGTTAGTTGCACGTCAGGTTTTGCAGTTGCTTGTGTCAAATGTTATGGCATGGCAATTTGGTAAAAACCCAAATGATTGCATGTTATTTTAGGAGCAGTTTATGAAGAGGGTTACCATTGCATGTTATTTTCAAGCAGTCCTGGTTAGTGGAGCATGACAATTTAGTGGATACCCAGATGGTTGCATGTTACTTTTAAATTAGTTTAATGAAGTGGGTTTCTTTTGCATGCCATTTTCAAGCAGTACAAATTTTTGGATTTGATTGCTTGACAGTTTTGATCAGTTCCAGAAGGTGGGTCTACTTTGCATGTTAGTATTTTGACTCATGCATGATAGTGAATCAACTTAGAGGTATGTTGCTAGGAACAAAGAAAACAAATTCAGTGTTTATTTCAGACATCTACAACAGGGGTATAAAAGGTTAAATAAATGGCTAAAATTAAAGATGGGAGATTGTTCCCGCCTCACTAGCTAAAGAAAGGGATAGAAAAAATAGTGAAAGTCCACAAAGAAATGATAGACATATGGAAAAACTTATGAATGGTATGAATGACTTCTTTCAAGCATTTGAAAAATACCAATCAGATATGTCATTATTGTTAGATAAATTGCTTTTGGAAGAAGCTAAAAAGATGGATAAGAGGCATAACAACGATGAACACGTGGCAGACACTAATGATGAGCATACAAATCATCCCAATGCTGAAAATTCATTTGAAGATGAAGCCACAAGTTCACTTCAGCCATATAAGGGTTTAAGCAAAGAGGAATCACATATTGTTCAAAGGTCTGTCCCAGGGTTTGCCAAACCAGCAGTAGCAGATCAGCTATGTGGAGGCGATTCAGAGTTTTCAGTATGTAGTGAACCAACACTTGTTGATGACCATCCACTCATGAAAGGAGAAGAGATTACGATCTATGAAGACACCACACAAACACATGAAGAAAGGACTGATTCCCTGATTTGAAACAGAAGTCCCTCACCTATGCAAAAACATGAGTTGGCAGCCCTTACACATGAAGATGATGGTATTGTTGAGTTTTCCAATGTTGACACTCAACTTGAAGGTGTCAAACATGAAGTATATATTGTGGATTCAAGCCACAAAGGTTCTAATTGTGTACATTATACCATGAAAGATGTTAAATGGGCACAAAATATGTGTGATAGGTGGTTACAAAGAGCTAAGAAGGCAAAGATGCTTGCTTCCCAAGCAAGACAACACCTACAAGAGGTCAAGGACCGATGCAACCAGCTAGACAATGCAAGAATACAAAGGGAATCATACATTAGATCATTATTTCTTAGTGTTACCCCGAGTTTTCGGGACAGGGATGGGTTTCTGGGACGACAATTTTTTTTGCCAATTTTGGGGACAACAGGGGACGACAAAGGGGACGTCTATATAAATATAGGGAAATTTTCAAATATATAAGGAAATTTGCAGATATACATTACATTCATATGAAAATATGGACAAAGCATGCCATTTAAACATCATAGAACCTTAACATACAACATTTCAATGCCATTTAGTAAATAGTAACCGCTTCAATGCTCAATATGTATTAACTATAGTCTATTATGCATTCATAATTCGGAAATTTCAATTCATTGTCTGATTGTCAATATGCATATGTTAACAAAAAAATAAGTTTAACATACAAAATGCCCAAAGGCTAAAGTAGTAAAGTGCTGCCATATAGTTTCATGTTCAATATAAAAATCAAAATGTAGAAAAACGAAGCACACTGCTACTCCCATTCTACTGCTGCCAACACTCCATCAAAATCAGAGTCCTCTGAGTCACTGCCACTATCATGCTCCATTGCAAGTGCATCCTCATCCGATGGAACCCCAACCAATTTTGGTGGTGTCTCATCCTCATCAATGTGGGCTACATTTTCAGTATCAACATCCCACCATAAAGCTGGAGTCGGCCTATACTCCAGAGTCTGCCGATCCTGAAGTTGAAGAGCACTATGAACAACCACTAGCTTCTTCGCTTGTCTAGAGGTAAGTCTATTCCTCTTGAGGGAGTGGATAAAGGAATATGTATACCAATTCCTCTCTGCGGTCGAGGAACTAGCAACCTGTGCAAGGAGGCGAGAGGCAAGCACCTTCAACTCTGGTGTATCCCCCCATGCCACGCCCACCATCCAATAGGATCTCTCTGTGCCAATATGACTATGCAACCTTGCCTGTGGTTTACTCAATGTTGGGCCACAAAGTTTTGTAAAGTCAAGGTTTTGTGTGCAAAGTATGGAGGCCTCCCGCTTTGGATACATCTTATCAATGGCTTGTGTGAAGCCATCTAATACCTCTGGATCATCACATGGAGGGACCCTTCCATCCATTTCCGCATACCATTTGGGATTTAGAGCATAGGCTGCCATATGAAGCGGGTTATTCATTACGTTTCACCTCCGCATCACTATAGGCCTAATATGCTGCTCATAAAACACCAAAGTAGGATCCTTAGTTGCAATTAGTTTCTTTATCCTCCCCAACATACTGTCAAATGCCTCATATATCTCTCCAAGGCTAGGAGAGTCTGTATCGACATATCTAACAACATCTACGATGGGTGAGATGACAGAGCAAAGATATCTGCAAAATACAAACAAAAATTAAAATCAGAAATTTTAATTTAATATGAAAATCAGCAAGCAAAAGACTAACATTTATTTTTAATTTTTAAATAAAATCAGCAACTTCATTGTGGACCACCAATTGTCATCAAGGATCTTTTTGCTTGATCGATCTTCTTTCAGAGGAGCTAGAATTAACCATCAGGTCCACTCTGGATTCACCACCATCAATTGGAGAGCCTCATGCACCTCGAGCATCCTCTCCATCAAGATGTAGTAAGTTGCGCATACCTATAATATATACGATTATAAGACTCAATGTAATTAGAAAACAGTAACACATGTAACAATAATTAAAATAATTTATTAATTTAATAAAATGAAGTAAACTAAACTGTAATTCAAATTGGCATACCTTGTCTCAGTTGGTTTGAGCCTGAGGAACTCTTCTTTGAGAAGTACCTAAAAAGAGCAAGTGAAGTGTGGTGGTTGCAAATGAACATTTGAACCCCTCTAGCTTTTGTTAGCCGTAGTGCTTACTTTATGCAGTGTGTATCTCCACGGTACTTAGTTACTACCGGATGATGGTTGGGAATCGGTGGTGACAGTTGGTCACACCCCTTCGGGTTTTATATAAGCAATGTACTTTCTCTTCGGAGATATAATATAATAGTGACTATTCTGGATGTATGGAAGTTATGAATGATTAATGAAAGCTTTGGTACTCTCTGATCTATCTTATGTCATTTGTATTCCCTGTATAATGTCTATGCATTAGTAAACTAGTCTACCCCAGTGGGTAAACATTTGGCGCTGCTGCCTAGACGTACTCGGGAAGACATTGATGATGCACACTGTCCGAAGGGACTAAACTTCATAGACATTGATAATACCGTGCTCGCACTTACAAGGGGCTAGCGAAGAAGGCCACATATCTGGATCCCCGTACGGAGACGGAGAGGGCACGCGAAGCAAAAACAACAATTGAGAAGGAGATGGTCGCACAACGGAAGAGCACCCAGGAAGATACCAGCACCTCACGCACGAAGGCGGAGGAAAACATCCTAAGGCAGGTATTACAGACGGAGGTGCCGGTAAAACTCCAGGACCTCCTGGAGACCATACTTCAATTAAGGATGACTATCCTTAACACGACACCATCACAACCTCGTTAGGTACCCGAAACTTCTCCAAGTCTTACCGCAGATCCTATGTTGCTGGCCGTGAATAGTGGGCGTCACCCAGCGGTGGTTGAGATGGGTATCCTTGGCACCACTCTCACAGACACCATTGTAGATGGAGGGTCCGGAGTAAATGTACTTCCAGAGGAGACATGGAAAAATTTGGGGAAACCCACGCTGTGGCCTCCGACATTCAGCCTGTTGGGTGCAGACCAGCACGATATCAAACCCATCGGAACCCTCATGGTTCAACGCGTGATGATTGGGACACAACCCTTCGTACTCGACTTTGTGGTGATCCCACTAAAGAAAAAGGGGTACGATGCTATTTTGGGACGAGGGTGGCTCACCTCGGCGAAGGTGAACCACAACTGGAAGCGGAACACACTCACTATGGAGACTGCCGGGAGGAAGTACGTGATTGATCTCCGCACTCAAATGGTGAGCGAGGAGTTAGCATCTTCGGACTTAGAATCCGAAGGAGAGCAATTGGGAGAAGACAGAGGGCAAAGAAGAATGGAGCCCAATGACGAAGGGGTGTTGGAGTTGGAAGAATGTTCTGGGGATGATGGAGATTCAATGAATGGCCTCTTTCATTGGCAAATGGAAGATTACGAGTTCTTCACACCATCTTGTAACATGCTAAGCATTAGGGAGGAGGAAGCCACCCATGCACACCAGTTTACGAAGGGAGAACCCATCAAATACTAGGAGGTAAAATCAAAGGGGAAAAACCTCGGTGACGACGCTCATGTCGGCGACGGTTGGAACCCCGTGGCCCGCAACCTTCAAAATCTTTATTCCTTTTCTTCTTATGTACGGGCCAACGATCGTGGTCCCTATAGAATTTATGGTTTCCAGCCTTTGGATAGCCATTGAAAACAAACCCAAGGACAAAGTTCGGGAAGTCGGCTACGATGGGGCCATCCAGCTGTGGACTCTCGACGGACGGGAGATACGCGAGGCCATTAGCAATTCCAAATCGAAACCTCACCCAAAGGGGATGGACAAAGCACCCGAAAGGGTGGACAGAGCACCCGAGGGGATGGAAGGGGACTCGAGAAACCCGAGAGGCCAGACAGACGACCGAGGAGGGACCCGGAAGGTAGTTAGATTAGGCAATTAAAAATAGAATAATAAAAAATTACAAATTTTTAAAAAAAAAAAAAAGAAAAAGGACCGTATGGTCTGATGCTGTATGACTAGCAAAGGAAAAAACATAAAACACAAAAGATGATCGTACGACAGAAGGCCGTACGACCATGCAAGGTTCGAGGGGAATACCGTACGATCGGCAAAGGATAAAAACAAAAACCCAGAAGGCAACCGTACGACAGGAGGCTGTACGACCATGTACCACCGAAGGGAAATAAAAAGTGCACGTGCTCGTACGACATGATACCTATGGCATCGTACGGACAGGAAAGAAAGGGAAACGTTGCAAACAAAAGAGAAAACGTATGGACTTTATATAAAGGCCGTACGACATAAACAATTTCTCATTGTGCTTACCGCATGGGTGCTACGGAAAGTGTGGCCTCAATAGCCGTACGGATGAAGAGCACTAAAAGGTCATCCATTTGCAATACCGTACGGCAGGATAATCATGGGAGCATAGGCCCGTACGGAAATTCGCATTGGGTTATTAGAGGAGGCACGGGTATCACCGTACGGCCGTATGGGAGGAGACTTATACGACGTGAAGTAGCAACCTCGACAAGGGGAAACATAGACAACAGTCGTGCCGTACGGAAAGCAAGGGTGGCGTGCAAAATATACCATGCAGCTGTACGGACACAGTAGGGGAGGGTTGAAGAAATAAGACAAACCGTACGGACTGGAGAGGCAAATAACTCGAGCAATCGATAACAGAAAGCATCCGGACGCCACCATCCGGCGAAGGGATTTTCTCGCCAAGCACTTTAAGGCCATTGTTGGCCGTACGGAAGCCAGACAATTAGAAGTAGTTATTTATTTTGTATAAGGACAACAAAGGTTTTTTTTTTTGGAGTATTGAGTCGGCAAAGGTGGCCGTGTAGGAGAAGTCACAAGCAGAAGTTATTGACGGCATCACATTCTTAAAAAAAACAAAACAAAAAAAAACATAAAAAAAAAACGACGACGACAGAGGCAGTGAAGAACATCAAGTTATTGGCCATCCGCACAGGCACAGTAATACAGTTGGCAGAGGAGAGAGGGCATCAGACGAAAATCACGAAAACGGTGTGTGCCATGGACTTTTGTGTGGGTTTGAAGGTGCTAAATTGGTCTTGGCGGCGGGGGCGTTGCCCCTCGACCCTGCCTAGGGCGCTGCCCCCATACCCCCATTTTATTTTTTTGTGGTACACTATAACCTTGAGTTTGGGGCACCAGCGCAGTCAGGGTAAGCGTTGGGTTTGTTCCACATGATGAGAAAACAGTCTGAAGCTAAGCATTGGACGGGAAACCATAAGCCGCCGAGGGAGATGATTTTGGAGGTTGTGAACACACAGAGTTGAGTAGATGAGATCCAGAGATGCTGCAGGCGTGAATTGTCCGCGCGCCAGTGGTGGCGAGAGAGGTAGAAGGGTACTATGCTTTGAGGCACTCAAAGTATGTCTCGGTTGGACATGAGGCTACCGTGGTGGATGCACAGAGAGCTTGGGAGAGCTGACCACCAGGTTGGAGGCAGTAGAGCAAGACTTGGCTCAGTGTAACCAGTAGTTGGGTATGGAGAAGGCAACATGGATATTGAGGACATATTAGCTACGAAGGCAGTATCATTTGAGCAGCAGATTTGCAACACTTGGTAGAGGCTGAGACTAGGCAGCATGTTTTGATTCTTGTATGTAGTGGTTCATCCTTCCTATTTTGTTTTCGTCCCGGACATTTTGTTGTTGTCGTCCGGAGACAAATTTTCATTAGGGGGGAATGATGTTAGCCGTAGTACTTACTTTATGTTGTGTGTATCCCGACGGTACTTAGTTACTACCAGACGACGGTTGGGAATCGGTGGTGACGGTTGGTCACACCCCTTCGGGTTTTATATAAGCAATGTACTTTCTCTTTGAAGATATAATATAATAGTGACTATTTTGGATGTACGGAAGTTATGAATGATTAATGAAAGCTTTGGTACTCCCTGATCTATCTTATGTCATTTGTATTCCCTGTATAATGTCTATGCATCAGTAAACTAGTCCACCCCAGTGGGTAAACAACTTTTGACGCCACTTGCTTCACCCAATCCATCTTCCCTATGTCTTTAATTGCATTGTTCAATGCATGAACACAACAAGGGGTCCAAAAGATGTGCTTGTAAGCACTCTCCACCATCAAACCAGCTGATTTGCACACACGTGCTGAATCTGTGATCACCTGTACTACATTAGCCGACCCAACCTCCTCTATGACATCTCTCAAAATGGTGAATTGGAACTCTGCATCCTTACGCTTCCCTGAACAATATATGACTTTCAGAAAATAAGAGCCAACAGGGGATGTGACTGGTGGTACCCGAAATTTTGATAATTTAGAAGTCCCAATCCATTATCAAGAAGCATGTTTCTCCATAAAAAAAAATCAAAGGAAGGAAGCTTTATGACACAAATAAATAGAAATAACTAATCGAAGCCTTCAGAAAATGTTGGAATTTAGACCTGCTACAAAGATGATTTCAACAGAGGATAAAGATGGTCGAATTTTAAAAATGTAAAAACGACCCAGTTCGGGAAATCAAATTTCCTATCTCCAGCAGAAATATTAGCTTTTCACGAGGTGTTTTGGATTTTCGACCAAAGCCAAATTCGAAAGTTAGGTAGTCAGTTTTTAGTTAGTTTATTATGTTTTCAAAATAATTTGTAATAAGAGTTGTGTCTTTTCACCCTAAAGAGGTGTGAAAGCCACTCAAACACATATATATACATAGTGTAAAATGTAAAGAGAGGGGAATACAATATAATACAATTTCACATATTTGGATAGTTTTAATCAACAAGTATAACATGGACCTGGATGTACTAATTTTTCAAAATTAATAAAGATAAGTCTTTTTTCTTTCACATGTGTAATAGTTTCATTATCATTTTACAATTAGTCCCTCGGATAAACCAATAGAACTTCTTCAAAGTGAT
>MU226316.1:3783400-3796663 GCA_018584345.1 Thuja plicata
GCATGGTTAAATTCTATTGATTGAGGCCTTAGTCAATTGGTCTGTCATCTGAGAAGTATTACCCTTTTGAAATATCTCTAAATTTGTTTTAGGTTGCATGTACATTCCATAACACCTTTGAAGTGATTAGTTTTCTTGTAAAACTGTCTTTGAGGTTGAACATAAGATTGGAATGATCTTGACTCTATTGCCCATGGTAGAATAAGGCACTGGTCTAATCATTATTTGGATTATAGTTATTCAGTTCATTGTTTATAGTTTTAAGATACCTTATCTATCTATTCATTTCAAATTACATACACATTTACTAAACATTCTTTCAATTACTTAAAGTATTTCAGTTTACAGTTCATGATATATTGCTTTCAGTTAGATTTATTTTAAGTTCCTTGCCATACTTGAGAGAGAAGGTTGAAGTGTTTCTTATCTGCTATAAAAAGCCGTGTAACTTGAAGGATAAGTCAAGGTATAGGCCTTCCAACCTTGGTTTTGCAGAGCCAGAATTGCAGGAGTTCCAACCTTGCTTTGGTTGTGACTTGTTAGTTGACCAAATCACTTGGGTTTCCAAGCATTGGATTGGCAAGTCCATAGGAAATCCAATTTAGCGTTTTTGGGCACCAACAGTGACAATGATATTGATGAGTGGCCAATGTCTAACATCGGTCCACCCATCCATCACAATAGAGCAGGTCGTCTTCACCCAAGTGTCTCATATATTCAAACAACACATTAATCTTGGAGTACTCTTCATCTAGGATGGCAGTTCGTAGCTTATGATCTCCATGGGGTATGGATGAGGGACCCATAGTGGTTATATCTTTCACCATTTGTTTGAAATAAGTGGAACAAGACACATGAAATGGGATACCATTAGCAAAAAAGAATCTACCAATGGATGACTTTGTGATTTCTTTTGCTTGTGCATTAAACATACTTTCAATTGATCCCTTCTCTCCACCACTCATCTTCCTCTTTCCTCTTGTCTCAATAGGGCTACTGCTAGTACCAATGGTGGATGGCATAGGCTTAGTTGACTGTGAGTGTGCACTAGATAAAGAAGGTGATGACATTGTCAAACCTTGTTTCCCCATTTCAGCCTCCAAGTGCAATCTTTGACACTCTATTCTCTCTTCATCAGTTAAACCAGGACAAGCTATAGCCCCATGGAATGCAATACCCAAAGAGTTTGACTTCACGCTTGTATAGCTGCCCCTAAAGTCATCATTGCAAACATGACAATCCCACACCCTAGTCCCTCTTGCATTTTTTTTTCTTTTCACCCGTAGGTGTAACATATTGGAGAAGAGGTTTTTTCTTGTTCAAAGTGCCCCTTGCATATTTGTTCATGATTGTTGAAGGGCACTTAAACAAATCAGTTTGTTGCTGCCCACTACTAGCCTCAACACTAGCATTTTTAGTTTGAGTTTGACCACCCACATGTTCTCCCCAGTACTACTACTACCCTCACTGCTGCTCATTGTGGTTATTTTTGAGATTTTAGAATGCAATGAACTGCAACAATGCAAAAAATAAAAGAAAATCAGACTATTTGAAGCTTAAGTTTTGATAAAAAATGAAAAATGGAAGCATGAGAGGAGGTTTACACTTCTTGCAAACTCTTGCTTCCTACAATGTTGAAATCACTTGCACAATGCCACAAACCCTTCCTGCTGTTGCTTCAAATGGAAAATTGGAACACATGCTTCTGTGTGAGGAAAAACATAATAAATTTTAAATTGATCATATGCAAACAATAAGCCACGATTTTGGGCTTTTAGGGCAAATAGCATGTAGGGACCCACAAAATGTCCAATATCATGCCACGTGGGTTGGGATTTTTTTTATTTTTTGACCATTTTTTGTGCTTTTCCGTCGGGGACGACTGACCGTCCCGGGGATGGTTGGGGGATGGCTACGTCGTCCCGAACTGTCCTCGGTATATCCACCCGTCCCCATGTTTTTGGGATGGTCCCCAAGTTTCTGGGACGTCCCCCTCTATTTTCCAGATTTCAGGGACAGGGTGGGACGTCCCTTAGCCATCCCCCCATCTTGGAAATGTCCTCGTTCTGGAAACGGGGGGGTTTAGGCCGGGACGTGTCCCCGGGTAACATTCTTATTTCTTCCAAGAGAAGAATGTATACAAGTTGAGCGTGCAAAGGAAGATCTTCTTGAGGTAAGCAAACAAGAAGAACATGTTGATGTGTGTGAACAAGAGAAGAGGTATGATTTTGAAATCTCAGTTTGGGCATTAAGTTTGCATCATGTGGTTCATGAGTTTCCTCTTTTAGAGAGTCCTTTGAAGGTTCAAAACAATGATAATAATAGTTACAGACTTGACGGACCAGCCACAGGTGATATATCCTTTTGTGTGGAATGGAACATATTTCATTTCAATTTGACTAATCAAGCATCACCTACAATGTAAGAGCAATTGTTGAGATCATATGAACCATTTTATCTTAAAGAGCTGATTATGGAGTCTAAGAGGTTGTCTATTAAGAAGATCTTGCATTTTGACAATGTCTGGTTTGTTTTGCATATTACACCTTTGAGACAATTGGTAAGGGAAAACATATCACTCATGGAGGTAAAGGTATGGACTAGTTAATGACAACTATGGCAGCTAGAAATCCATGTTACTTACAGTAGGATGCACTTAACAGGTCAGCATTCATGAAAGGACACTCTACCCTCAAGAACAATACAAGGAAGGGCAATGAAGACAATTTGAAAAAACTTGAACATAATTCTGATTTTCTGAATGGGGACAGCAAACTCTTGACTTCACATGGGCACAAATCCAAGAAGGATAGTGAAGACAAGTGTAGCATGGCTGACATTCATGAAAGGATTGATAAGTATGAGGTAAAGGTTGAAACCTCATTTTGCCAACAATCTGATTTTATGCCAGCAATTGAAGAAGGGCATGAATCAATTTGTGATGTCAATGCCTTGATGGACTATGATGATGACATAGCTTGAAGACATGAAATGCTGTAAGATAGGGCTGCCAAGTTTATGCAACTGTACTCTAGCATTGAAGATTTGAAAGGCATTGAAAGAAAAGGTACAATCAGTCCTACTCCTAAATCTCTGATTAAGGACAGCAGCACTATATCTCTTTATACTCATGAGTTAGCTGCCTATTCTCATGAAAAAGTAAGTGCTATTGACTTTCCAATTAATGGCATACAAGATGCAAAGATTAGTCATAATATTTGTGATAATGCATCCTATGAGAGGACTGGATTTGTAAACTTTGGAACAATAATAATAAGTCAGTCCCAAAGAATGAAAGAGAGTTGGCTAGTGAAGGCAATGAATGCCAAGTTGATGACTCATCAAGCTGAGCTTCATCTTCATCAAGATTGTGATTCACACAACTCCATGGATGATGAGTAGCAAGAGCTCTGTAACATCCAAAATTCTGATTTTTCAGTCGACGTTGACAATTTCATAGAGGCGAATCATGATTTTATGGGTGATACGTTTAGTGGATCAACCACTCATGGTTTGACTTTGGGTATTAATGGAAACAACTACAATACAACTATGGATTTGTCACCTATTTCATATGCTTATGGAACTGTTTATTGGTTGGGTTGTGACATAATTTTCATGGATCCATGGTTGACATGTGGCTGTCTTACATGGTTATACATTGCATTTTCAGATTTATTTGAGTCTACATCTGTTTATGGGTTGGATTAGACTTTGTGGAGACGTTCACTTGATAGGTAAGGAATATGAGATGGGTTTCTTTCTTATGCATGGATATACAAACATCATTGACTTCAATTTAGTTATTGGCTTGATTTAGAACAACAACCTTGAGGCGGGAAGTCTGACAGCTCATGAGAGGAGTTTTCGTGTCATGCCCAAAATTTCAACCAAAAACACACTAACAATTTTTTTTGAACATAAGAAATTTGCTAAGATTGCAGTTAAGTCCAAGTGTTTACTATTTTCGCTACAAAGTTTACATCATTCGATGGAATTAACATTCTCCTAAAGGTATCCTGGTAATAACTGATTGAGGTCGAGGGGAATCATGACCAACTTCAATGTCCCTCGACATGGTCACTTGATAAAGCTTCAACTAAGCGTCAACACTCAATTAGGTTTAATTATCTAACTCGGATTTGTTTCCCTAATATGAATTTATTAATGAGATTCAAGCGTTAAAGCGATTCCAAAAACATCAATAAAATCAACCCCTTTCCTAAGGTTTAATTATGCCTCAGTTAATGTAATTAATATTTTCGTACTTAAATATCTCCATTAAAAATTTAGCTTTAAAATCTCTTTTAATAGTATTTAATGAGAATTATTAATCTTACCTTAATTAATCAAATTAAACTGACCCCTTAGGTTAAAATCCACATTAAAACTTAATGATCAATTAGACTATACATTATAGTTAAAGTCATAACATTATTAACTCTATAATTTTATTTATCTATTAAAATATTTAATTACAATCCCATTATACTTCATTAACTTTATTTGTGTATAAGATAATTGGTAATAACTTAATATTTAGAGCTGAATTTCTGGTTTTGATTGTGTGTTTTTTAGCATCATCAAAACTAGATGCTAAAAAACACATACAATCAAAACCAGAAATTCAGCTCTAAATTCAATGGATTGTGGAAATCTGATCGATTTAACTTAATATTATTATCCTTCCTAATACACTTACTAAATTTTCTCATTAAATAAATTATTAAAAGTATTTCTCCTACATAACCCATTAAATAATTACACCAAATTAACCTAAATTTTCCAATAAATTAAAATCACTTTATGTTTTGCTTTTTGAATAACATTATTAATCAAGTCAATTAAATTATGTCTACATTTTATACTTAAGTTCATTTTAGGGTAAATTAACCATACCCCTCAAAAGACATAATTAAATGAAGGATGTGGTGAATATAATTTCCCACAAAAGACTCTCCCACCTAAATTGAATTAAAAAAAAACTCTAATAATATAATATTCAAGTCATTTAAGATTTACATAGAAGGTTTAAAATGAAAATTCAAAATTAGTTTGACTGAAAAGTCTTGCCCTAAAGTTATGACCTAACCCTAATTTCGAAATTAGGGTTAGGGTTGAATTTCCAACACTCAAATGGAAGGCCCATTTCTCTTCCATTTTCTTCCTCCTTTTCTCCTCTCTTCTCTCTTCAAAGCCTAACTCATCTTTTATTTTGTTTCTCCTTGATGTATCTATGTGTAGGTTTAATGGGGGTGAATATATATATGCTGCAAGGTTAAGGGTTTATTATTTTCTTTTTGTTATTAACTATGGCCGAGCTGCTGCTGTTCATGCGAGTCCAGCCCTCCCCGCGCCTCCCTTCAAAAGGGATGGCCGCGGGGGAAGGGCTTCAGCCCTCCCTCGCCCAGCCCTAATTTCTTTTAAATTTTTTTTTTTTATTTAAACAAAAAAAAACATGTAATTTTAATAGTTTCTTTATTATATATATATATATATATATATATACACAAAGGATAATGATTTATTTTATATTGTTTTTTATAAAAGAGTAAAACAGCAATATATATATATATCTCATGTATATATATACATATCATATATATATATATATCTAATGTATATATATACACATATCATGTATGTATATACGTATCATGTATATATATACATGCATATATATACTAAAAGCATATGCTACAAATATTTGAATGTATTTATTTTTCAAATGGGTATATTTGAAGATATCTATTTTATTTAAAAGAAAAATGCTAATATAGTTCATTTTGTAAAAGAAATAACTAGATCTACTTGTCCTAAAATCAGAACAAAATTATCTCCTTTTTCTTTTTTTCTTTCTTTCTTGAGTCTAAATACCTAAAGGAACTTCATTTGCTGTTCTAAAAAAAGAAAAATCAGAATCATGTATTTTTTTGCTGTTATAAAAATCAGAACTCATGTGTATGTATTCTTTTTCATAAAATCACTGTATAAATCAGCAACCTAGAATTGCAACTTTCCTAAAATATTCTTGCAGCACAAGTTTTTTTTTGAATACAAACTCCATTGAAATAAGCATATGCTACAAATATTTGAATGTATTTATTTTTCAAATGGGTATATTTGAAGATATCTATTTTATTTAAAATAAAAATGCTAATATAGTTCATTTTGTAAATGAAATAACTAGATCTACTTGTCCTAAAATCAGAACAAAATAATCTCCTTTTTTTCTTTTCTTTCTTGAGTCTAAATACCTAAAAGAACTTCATTTGCTGTTCTAAAAAAAGAAAAATCAGAATCATATTTTTTTTGCTGTTATAAAAATCAGAACTCATGTGTATGTATTCTTTTTCTTAAAATCAATGTATAAATCAGCAACCTAGAATTGCAACTTTCCTAAAATACTCTTGCAACACATAAGTTTTTTTTTTGAATACTAACTCCATTGAAATAAGATACACAACATTTCTTCATAAAACAATTTCCATAATACAAATCTTTTTGAAGTTTATACAACTTGTACAAATGATCAATAATGAGAAAACCCACATTTTGATGAACATGTCATTTCTTTCTTTCATAACAACATTCACATTATTTGGGTATTGCAATAGAAAAAAAATCAGCAACTAACTTTACAAAATAATATAACTTTCTTTAACCTTCATAATACATAGTGCATATACATTTTTTTTTTCTCCTTTGAAAGTTACAACTTTACAAAAGGGAAACAAAATACAAAGGTGACTCCACGCATAGCTTTCTTCACATCTTGTTCTTATCTCTTTTCCCATATGCACAATCCTGCAATAAAGTTTATAACTTGACCATGGGAGCTCACCTCCCAACCTAGGCCTCTATGAGACCACCCCCGAGCTTGGGGAAACAAGGAGAGACGATTACATTCAAACAAAAACAACAATAACAACAACCAACAGCAACAAGAACTCCCATCCAAGACTTTCACAAAGAGTCTCCAATGACCCATTATTGGGGTGAAGGTGGACCAAGTACTTAGGAGGAGAATGCCATAATAGAGAAATACATTGCCTTCACAAGGCTTTCAAAACCACAACCTTCCTTTGCATTACAAAAACCCACCAATTCCCGTATGACCCCCCAAATGGCAACATGCCAAACTCCCCTTATGACCCCCAAAACAATGGCAACAAAGACCCCATAATCTTTGCCATATCCCTCTCCTCCATGAGGAGAGACTACACTCTCTAAGCTGTCACTATACCCTTCACGCCAAGGCTACTCTTCCCTCCCAAGGGTGAGTTTGGCCTTGCACACCCAAAACACATACAAGCAAGAAAACAAAGAAACTACCATGAAAGCATAACAACAAAACCTTCACAAAACATTTTCTTGCAAAACTCTCATCCACAACATAGCAACAATCATGAACAAAACACAACAACATTTACACAATACATTCAACCACAAGATCTCTTGCTCTCATGAAACAAAATAAGCACGGAGATTGTGCAACCAACCTTTACTCAAGTAAAAAGGCTCTACCCATTTCCCACAAACCTCTTGGAATAAGACATGCATTACTATTGGTTTCTTCCCAAAATTGGGAACTAGGAATGGTGACTTGGGAAGACTAAACAAGTAACCCACACATGATAGGAGGTTGTCTACCCAAGGCCCTCTTCTCAAAAGTTGATTTTAGTCCATCTTGGGAAAACCAACTTTTGGAAGGGCTCAAGGCACATACCTAGGTGGTCCTATGGTTAAAATTGACCCTTACCCATAGGTATACTAAGTGGGTCTTCAAAAATGACCAAAACTCAACTCTAGGTGCTCATTTAACCTTCTAAAAGTCACCTAAAGTTTACCTACGGATTTCTCTTGTTTTGACCATACCCAAGGCTCACTAACCAAATTAATTTTCATGGGGATCCTACAAGGTACTTTCCTAGGTTTGGTTGCAACCAATCATCCCCCAAATGGACATGTCATTGCCACATATACACAACACAAGTGTCAAGTGACACCACAAAGTATACCCATCACATAACACACTTGGCATTTCCATTTGGATAATCACATAATTACAAATTTACAACTTATAACAAATACAATCATACACATCACGGTTACGAATTAAAATACATAACAACGAAGTGTTGTCTCTTCATTAGACGCAACCTTGGTTCTGCACTGATTTCACAATAGGTTTAACCTTGGTTCCCCGATTTAGTTCCATGGTCAAATTTCCTGCACACTAAATCCAAATATCAGTAGTCCAAGAAAACCATACATAAAGTAATGAAATTAATTGACAATAATTGAGCATACATCCTTCACAATTGTATTCACATAAATCACCATTAATCAAAACAATGTTTGCAATACAATCCCTACATGAATACATCTACTCACAAAGCCTATGTAGAATCACAACATCATAAAATCTCACATGTTGATATAGTTTAACGATGAATCTATAAATTTCAATTTGCATCAAAATAATCATTTAAAGCGATCCATCATAACGCACCATCATAATATAACATAAAATCCACGTCATATAAATCATAAGTACTGAATCAATTCTGATGTAAAATCCATCAAATCCATTGATAGGAAGTATATGTTGGATAGGTCTAATGTATCCTCAACATAAATGCAGAAAATGACATAAGCAAACTGCATCACAATCAACGTGATCCAAATCCTGTCATGCAGAGTAATAATCCAAAATGTATCAAAATAGAGTATCCAATACCTTGTCCATCATAAAATAAAAGTAGTGCTATAATGGGTCGGGGTAGGGCCTCACATTTCTGTATGTCACATACCTTGGGATAGAGCCTACGATAGCATCTATAAAGGAAAACTTGGAAGGTACAAAATAAAGGTGGGTCTCATGTTGATGATCAACCATCTCCCATCTTTACATGGTTTCATTCATCTAGTTGTTACGATAGAACATGTGATAAGAATTGAAGAACCACATTGCATCCAAGGTTTGACATTATGCCTTCGTTTCATAATAATATCATTCCTTGATCATACTTGGAGAGTATATTTTGTAAATGATGAAGACATTATGGAACATGTAGAGGACAATAGTACTTCATGTTTGAACCTTTTGGGTTTGAGTTACATCACAAGGATAGAGGGCTGTTCTACATCTCTGAGCATGGAATTTTCAGCCATAGTTCAGTGGGTTAGAGTTCTCACAATGGTGATAGATGGTTGTTTCATACTATTGATCACAAGGACTTCAGTTTGGTCCTTTAGGACAGCATTTGGCTGGAGGACTTGGAAAGATTGGGAGGAATCTTTCTTTGTTGGAGGTTGGTACAGTGATGAGATTCCATTTTCCTTTGTCATTGAAGGTACTTGATGCATCATTTTGAGTGGGGTTTCCAACAACATATGGTGGATTGACATGATTGATTGTGCACTTGTAATGACCAATTTTCACATCCATGGGAGCTCTTTCAGATTTAGATGGACATATGGCGTTGGTGGCATGATAAAGACATTTATTCCTCCACTTTTTGTTGTTGTGAGAGCGTGATGATATGGAATCCTAGCATTGGCATGTTTGGTGTACTACTTTATTGGGATCATGATGAGTTGCTTCACAACTTTGGGCATAATGATGTTTATATCAAGAGTGGAGCAGAGGAAGCTTGAAGGAGATACACATCGGAAGACATACCAAGGTCCTAGATTAATTTGGGATCCAGGTAATGATTGGAACATTTGAGCTTAACACACATCTGATACATGTGATTGCTTGAGGACAAGCAATCTTGGGGTGGGAGGACTATAATGTCTCATTTTGTCCAAGTGATCACCTAGAGGAGATTATTAGCCGCAGGCTAATTGGATTTATTTAAAGGAATAAATAAATAAATCAAATGTTAAATAGTCCTAAGTCCTGTGGGATTATTTAAATTTAATTAGTTAGCTGTTGGACATGTTTTATTTTATAAAGTGACTATAATGTTAATGACAAATTATAATGTAAAGTCACTTTTGAGGGGACAAAAATAAACTAAAAGAGAAATAAAATAAAATATTACTTTAAAAAAGGAAAAGCATTATAAAAGGAGGAAAAGGTGAAATGAGGATTCATTCTTGACTTGTTATTTTCAGAGAAACATTTCCTTGAGAGCTTGAGAGCTTCAGCTTGCAGGTTTAGTAAACCCTAGGACAAAAACCTTTGAGGTTTTGGCTTTTTGGATGAAAGCCCAGATCAACTCACTTGGTGAATTCATCTTATGATTCATAGTTGCACATCATTGATTAGTTTTCATAGAGAATGGTTGATCTATCTTGCAAAACTTCAGAGGGTTTGTTATCTTATGTATGGAGGCATTTCGGGTATGTGTTACATGATAGCATTGCACATTTTCTGATTTGTAAGAGCAGCAGGTGTTTGTAAACAACAATACATTTCTATATCACATGGATATCCATTGGCTAACTTTGATTCTCTGTATTTCATCAAATTAATTTCCTTGAAAATCTATATCGTTTATCTTGCATGTTCAATCTGCATGTTTGCATGTTGCAATATTACATTATGATGAAGCAAAACATGAGCGAAAATCAAAATCAAAATCAGATTTTGTGAAATTCCCAAGTTCCTAAGAAGCTATTCCCAAGAAATATAGCAAACAATCTGATGATAAACTCCACACTTAAATTATTCCAGAATCAAATGTCTATTTAGAACTGTCTTGATGCATATATATATGTTTACAAACATTCATTCATATTCCAGATTTAAGTATTCAGCAGCGGTATAAAACATTATAATGCTAATTATCATGTGCACTTGTATGTAATTGCAACAATAATCAAACTCCGTGTCTTTGCTGTGTTTGTCATGTATGGTGGACGCTAGCTATATCCCGCAAGTCGGTTTCCACGCTATCAACCTTCAGTCCTCCACATAACCCGTGTCCTCTTTGCCAAGTCCGCCAAACACGATGGATACTTTGCCGCTACCAAAGATTCTACCGTAAGCCACAACCCGTGATGACAGGTGGTTGGCGTGAGTTTCCAGCTCATACATACGTCCGAAGCCGTGAGTCACCGGCTTATATATACACGCCGAAGATATTTGTCCACCCACGGAATGTGTCGTGGACATCTGTTATGTATTCCGCACTCCACTGCCTGCCGATAATCTCCTTCGCATTGATATGATCATTCTGGTATCGCGCAAATGCTAAGCACCAGATGTCCGATACTAATCCAGGGGACCGCTTTTGACAAACTGAAAGTTTGTCTCTGCTTAATCTCTTCCGTAGTTCGGATAATGTCTTTTGCAAAACGTCTTTTTCCCCTCCCAACTCCACTAGGCCAGCACACAGTTTGACAAAAGGAATTAAATTTCGTCTTCACTCATAATCATCTCCAAAAGATATTTCCAAAAACATTCCATCCTTTCTCCTTCACGAGCAAGTCTTTTATTGACAACCAAAATCGGTTGTAGTGTTCCCGTAAAGGAACTACTTTATTTAAACACGTAACTTAATGTTACACTGCTTGTAATTATTTAATATTAATTTGTCAATGTAATTAATATTAAATAATTAATTCCTTTATTTTATTAGCTAAATAATGATTATTTGGGGGCATGACAGATTTGAAGCATTATCAAAGTCTGGGATACTTCACATTCCAGCTAAAGCAAGGATTCCCGCCCTAAAATCCAGCCAAGACATGAAAATGGCCTCACATTTCCAGCTGAAGTGTGCAAATGTGCTCTAAAATCCGGCTCAAATGAGCTTTTGCTGTCAAAAGTCCATCTTAGATGAGAAATCGCACCCTAGGAAGGGATAAAATGCAAAAAAATTTAAGCAGTCGGCCCTCTTGATCAGAACTTAGGAAGGATTCAAAATGAAATTAAGGGTTATGTAGGTTGGACCTCTTTGATCAATTAAGGTCACATCCCTTGGGAAGAGAGCGCTCATATAAGTGAGGGTGGATAGCATCAATTCAAAACTTCATTCAATTCAATGCAAGTGTGATTTGAAAGCAGACAAATGTGAATTATTAGCAGACCCTAAGCGAACTCAATTAGAATTTCATTTTGGAAAGGGTGAATTTAAAGCAAAATCAGGGTGAATTGAATCAGAAATAAGACAAAGCAAGTACAATTTTTTTACCAAGAAATGCGAATTTAAGGGCAGATCTGAAGTGCGAATCCAACGCACGAGGGCAAATTTTCAAACTCAAGTTGAATTTCAAGTAAAGCCCTAGTGAAATAGAGACAGAATCCGATCAGATATAAAGCAGATTAGGGCGAAAATATTCAGATTTAGAATCTGATTTCCACCAGAAAAGTGCGATCCCAGGCAGAATTCAAGGTGGACTTCTATACATTGAAAGGGTGTAAAGAGGAATCATAAAAAAGGGCCAGTTATAGGCCCTATTAAGGGCAAAACACCAGCAGATCTAAGGGCGAAGTTATCAGCGATATGGCGAATTACATCAGATAAAGAGGATAAATCAGTTTCCAGAATTAAAGAGTAGATTTTCCAAATCGGTTCAAGGACAAATTCCTTTATCAAAAGAGCATTTCCAGATTTACATCAGCATTCAAGAGGATTTCAAAATCAAGTTCTTGATTATGAAGGATGGAATCAGATTTTTTTGCAAATTCCTAGTTCCAAAATGTAAATCCAAGATAAAAGCTAGGAATTCCAAGTTTTAGTGCAAAAATTCATCACTAGGTCTGCTTTTGGACCTGTAAATCCTTGCAGAGACATAAACCCCGACCTTGCATGAGCGCTAGTTCTTGACAAGTCTAAAATTCCACCTTTGAAACTGAGTATGTCCTCAGCACCAACAAATTTTCACCCTAACTAATCCTTGGCCACCTCTAAATTCCGACCTGCAAATCCTCACACAAGTAGAATTTCTGCCCAGCTAAATGCAGCTTGTCCTTAGGACACACAAATTTCTGACCTCGTAATCCTTAGGACCTGCTAATTTCCGCCCAAGGAATTCCACCACAACTCATTTCTGCTCAAGGACATGAACAAGTCCTTAAGGATATCTAAATTCCACCCAGCCAAAATCCATGGACACCTTAGAGATCCGATCTACTTGTCCTTAGTGTTAAGTTTTAGGATAGCTGCAAATGTAATAACACTCTATTTTGTATGTATTTTCCAAATGCAACAATCTCTCTTTCATTTATATTAGGAATGAGGCTAGGAGAGACATGTCCCTTCATGGGACATGTCTATTCATTATTATTTATAAGAAAGGACA
>MU226316.1:3798802-3823126 GCA_018584345.1 Thuja plicata
TTAATATTAAATATTAAATTTCATATGATTAATAATAATATAACATATATAATATATTATTATTAATCAACATGTATTATATATATTCTAATGATCATACGACTGAAGCTACAAACATTAACACTTAGGACAAGTGAATTTCTGACCTTGCAATCCGGATGCATGTCCAAATTCCAACCTTGAGGAAAAAGTAAGTTTAAGATGCAAAAATGAAACCAAAATGCCAATCAGGTCAGCTCTCATTGAGGTATTTCAAATTCAAGTTAGAATTGCCATATAAGAGGATCAAGGATACTATTGCAAACAAAAATCAAACCAAAGAAATGATGTGTGAGGTGAAATCAAGGCAAATAATTTCCACAATTCTCAAACAATTTCCAGCAGAAGAAATAAAAATCAGATTGCAAAGGGAATTGTCAAACATCATTTTGAAGATTAGTTTTATGATTGATATAAATATTGACTAGTTTTAAGTGCATCCCATTTTTCTTTGCAATTATGATTCGAAATATTCTCTCTTGTGTAATGCAAGTAAGCAGATGAAGGTATTCCAAGGATGAGGAAATCAAGTAATGCAAAGGAGCCAATGGAGGAAGATTCAACAAGGTTGCAAAAGAGGATATCAACACACTCGAGAGGAGCTGAATGGCGATTCAAGAAGAGGGACTTTACAACAACAATGCAATTACAACATGGAGGATTGATCAGCAATGTGAAGGAAGGGAAGAGGTTAACATATTCAAGATGATATAAAGTTCAAAGACAAAATCAAGATAGCTCTATAATGAAGAAATCACATCAATCTTGGAAATCCAAGATCAACATGAAGGACTCTAGATATCAAGAAAATTTCCAAGGAGAAAACATTCAAGAAGATGTGTCATGTCCTCCATTTAGGAACTCTCCCTCAAACACATATGTCTGTCAACAAGCTTCATAAACAACAATTGCCTTATCATGCCTATAAGCCAGCGTCATCATATCTCTTATACTATATAGAAGGAAGGCACAAAATATCACCGGGGATATATACCTTGGTTTGAAATCAGTAATCTGTAAACGCATGATAAATATAAGGAAGAATTATCAGATGCGATCATAAGTTTGTTGACTGACGGTAAGGATTGGTTAATGATAATATTAAGAGAACGATTTGTAAGATCAAATTGGTAACAAATACCGATAGTGAATTAAGCAAATGACACAATTAATAATGATTAGAACTAGTCGAAACCATACGTTGACTAACAACGATTATTATAGATTCCTAACTGACGATTATCAGTGATTAATTCATAGAGGCTAATTCTTAGACACAGGAGGCTGCAATTAGATTGAAGGTTGTTATGGAATGACACGATTAGAGATGAGGAATGTTTGTGACACCTCGCTCCAAATGCGAGATATAAAAGGGTATGCGCTAGCATGAGAACAAGAATCATTGACGAAAAATAGGAAGAATACAAAAGGGGAAAGAATGAATAATTGCAGAATATCAATATTACTCGAGTACCCTTCGATACAAATATTAGATAATAAATATTTGGAGTAATTATTATTGTTTGGACTTTGTATATTATAAAGCATCTAAATTATAGTGAGTGAATATATATATATATATATATATATATATATATATATATTGGCATTTCTATACGCTCTTATATATTAATAACTTAATATGAATTTTATAATAATTTTATTTAGCAATGATAGGTATATTGCTGGTAATAACTTAATAAAGAAAGTATGTATAAGACACTGTATTTTTTTATTAACTTTTCTAATTAATTATGGTAAGGAAAGTGTTGTAGTCATGATTGGGAGAATGGCGAAGAGGCCACCTTCTAAACATGCCACATCATGGTTGTGACAGGGGAAGCCACATGAGGCCAAAGGGGGACAAAGTGGACTGCCTTTGGGGTTAGGAAGGATAGGTTTTCAGGGCACCTTATTGTGAATACTCCTCACAATCCCTACCATGGTGAATAGATATTCAATCATTAGAAGCAAGTTAGGAATGGCAATATGAAGGAGAACGACTATAGGACCCCGCACTAGGTATAGCTCACCTCATATGTTTGGCAAGGGCCATAGGAGGCCAAGGGGGAACCATGTATCCACTCTTGGGCCTAGGGTAGGAGGTTTCCGGGGCACCTCATCAAGTCACCCTACCTTATCAATTCTATGGTCGGGTCATCCTCAAGTTAACTCCAAAGTTCCAAACATCCACTAAACTGATTTACATTCCTTATTTATATGCTATTTATAATTCTAAGAAATCTAACTATGACATTATGATTATGTATGAATCCTAACGGTGTTGCAAGGTTTCAAGTTGGAATTACAGAATTGTAGAAACCCTATACATGGTAAACCCTAACCCTAATCTTGTGCAATTGTGATTTAGGGCAAAATTCTGGGGCAAAGTAGAAAAGGGACATTACAAGTAGTATCAGAGCATCTTTCCTTTCATCCTGTGAGAGGTAGTTGATGCGTACTAGCCAAAGGGCTCAAAGAGCATTGGAAAGAGAGAAAGAAACTCACCACCACCACGAGTGATTAAATGAGCAATGAATTGAAAATTTTCTTGGAACAAACAACCCAAACCACCCAAGCCCTTATGGAGCAAAACGAGAGGAACGAAAGAACAAATCAACTCCTCCTTCAAGCCATTCAAAACTTGAGTAACACTGGAAGGGATACTAACTCCAATCATTCCTCAAATACTAATAATGGCCCTCCTAGGGTACCAAATCCTAGATCGGCAAGATCATCTTTCCTACCTAGGGAGGAACAGATGGAAGAAGAAGAAGAAGAAACAAATGCTCCTCCCTTGAATAATATTGATGAAATTGTAGAGGCATACTCTAGAATTGATCCTGAGCTTAGAAAGGATATCTCTTTTAAGGATTATTGTAATGCTAAGATAAAAGCCTCTTCTAATAAGAAAATAAAGACACCACAAGATAAAGACCTAAATGAAAGAGTGAATAAAATAACCCTTCCTAACTTTGAGGGATCAGGAAAAATCACAGCGCATTCATGGGAATAGAAGCTAGATACCTATCTCTCATTAAGCCCCATGACAGAAGAAAATGCCATTAAATTTGCAGTACTCCACTTAACAGGGACAACTCATGAATGGTGAAACCATGGACTTATCACCCAAGGTCACCAACAAGTAAGCACTTTGACGAGTTCACAAAAAAGCTCATAAAGAGATTTGATCGCACACCCACAATGGTACTTCAAACAATTAACACAACTTAAGCAGGAGAGATCAGTTGAAGAATTCGCCACCAAATTCGAAAGGCTAACAGTCATGGTACCCGAGATCTCCCAAGAAAGACTCGCTTATTTCTGGAAGGATTGAAAGAGTCAATCAAAAGTATGGTGAGTGCCTTGGAACCAACAAACTTGGAAGAGGCAATCCAAAAGGCATTGAAATTTGATACACCCTTAATAGATACAAAAATCTTGCATAAAAAATACACCCCAAGCATTCCCATAAAGAAGATAAACACTTCTGTGGGGAGGATGAACAAAAAGGGGCTTTCCCTAAAAGTGACCTAGAGGAACTAAAGAGGAAAGGTTTATGCTTTGATTGCAAAAAGAAATGTGAACTAGGACACAAGTGTGGCCAAGAGGAAAAGTCACGCTTTAGGTGTAAAGAGATATGGAAGCTAGGACACCAATTTAATCAAAAGGACAGAAAGATGTGCTTCAAGTGTGGAGAAAAATGGGAGACATGACATATATGTGGTAAAAGGAGTCTAGCCCACAATTAGAAGCAATATTAGACAAGGAAACAGAGGGAGCACCAAACAAGAAAACAAAGCATGATGAAGGAGATCACAACAACATCTAATCAAAGAATGAAGGGGTGGAAAGCCAATGGAGCTTTGAGGAGGTGCAGCTCTAGCATTGACAACATAAAGAAATCCCAAAGTAAATTATTGTAATGCTCTGTGTATTCATATATATTTCCTTTGTATGCTCTGTGTCATCGTGAATTTATGTGTATACTTCATGTTTTAATTGTATGCTCCATAATTGGTTTCATTTTGGTTGACCTAGAAAGTAACAAGAGTGGACCTAAAGGATATAAATTTATTTTGAATTGACTGGCACCATTATATGGACTTGAATTCTTTCCTTTGCACGGTGAGAGGAAACTTGTCAAGTCAAGCTTTGATAAGTCTTTCCTATCACTCTTAATAGGGGAGAAGGCATATATGAGCAAAATAATAGGAGGTAGATTACGAATAGATCTCCATGGTCATTGCTTGAGGACAAGTTGTTGGCATATCTGATGCAGTCATGGTAAGTTAGTATTGGAGATGTTATGATGCAGATTTGATTATAGGATGACCAGATATTATATTGTCATTGATATCAACTATTGACTGTGTGTTCTTAGTATGTTGTCAAGCATAATTGTGATGAATGAAGGGTTGTAGTGACTTTTAGTGGTTGCTATCTTTATGGGAGATTTCGGTATGTCTTTGGATGTCTAATGTATGACTGCTACTGCTGAAGTAATCTTATGAGAGAATTGTGATCACTTGAAGTATAACAATACAACTGCTAGAACAGTTAATGACAGGTGATAGATGATTTGAATGTCTTGTCAAATCTTTGATGTATCTTGTGGCGCGGTCACAGGATAAGATGGTCAACAATGGTCAGATGCTACAATTGCAACCGCAACTACATTGAGTGACCAGTGTGAAGAATCAGTGATCAGTGAACTGAAACAGAGTTTGTAACAAGTTAAGTGTTTGTGTTCTAGAGCGACAATGTTTAAATCTTTGATCGGTGATCGGTATTGATGCGGCGGCGATTAACGGTGAATGAGTCACGATCTTGTGACATGTATTCATGATTGAAGGTGATGATCTAGCATCACATTGTTCGATGTCATCTTGTGGAGAAGATTCTAGAGGAAGTTTGTGTTTGGTCAAAATGTGTTTGATTCTTTGGCACAATTTCATATGTGAATCGTTGTGTAGGCCGACGCGGTCTTGGAAATATGTTTTTTACATTTAATTTCGTTGTGTGGTGCGTTGGATTTGAGTGGGATGTTGGAAATTCTATTTTAGGGCTTGACTAAGGCTGTGGACTTAAAAATTCAGTATATAATGGATGAAGTTGAATGCTAAATGCGTTGATCGTGTGTTGAGCAAGTGCGGTGTAAGGTGCATGTTGAGATCAAGCCAGGGAAGAGTTAAGTATGCTCAGAAAAGATTGTGTGCTTCAGTGGATCTGATCAAGCAGAGGTAGTGCTATTCTACAGAGCATTCGTTCTGTTGTTCCCTAACAGTTACAACAAATGAAATCCCTTAAAAGGGTAGATCATAACAGATCTTTGTTGTAAATCCTCTAACAAGGTGACACATTAGCTTGTGTTTAAAGTCCTCTAACAAGGCTACTCTTAACAGGGTAAAGGTCCTAAAAGGCCTAAGGTAAATCCCTTAATTGGGTAGCACCTAACAGTTTTATTGTAAACTCCTAACAGGGTTAAGCTCCTCACAGGGCGTGCTTCAGAAGAGTACATCATTTTAGTGGGTGCTAATCGCCACCGTGGTTTTCTCCCAATTTTGGTTTCCACAAGATAAATCTTTGTGTCAAATTTGTGGATGATCTTGGATGTTTATGATTTTCATTTGTTGCTATTAAGGTTAATCTTGTGAATGATGATTTAAGTTGAAGTGATTGAAAATTTGGTTTATTTGGTAGATTACCAATTCACCCCTCCTCTCAGTAATCTGATCTTAGGTCCAACAATTGGTATCAGAGCGTTGGTCCTCTTTTGTGGTAAAGCTTAACAGCTTGAGGTAAAGATTTAAAGACGATGAGAAAGGAAGGTCCTAAATTCACAAGAGAGAACTATTCAGTTTGGTGCGGTCGGATGAAGCTCTTTCTTAAGGGTTTGGGTGATCAATATTGGGATCATGTTGAGAATAGGTATACTGTCCCTCCAGGAACCCTAACCCTAGATGAATTGAAGGTTAAGCATGAACATATTGCTACTATGGAAGCTATTGCAAGTACTCTTTCAGATGCAGAGTATGTTGATATCAAAGACTTGGATACTGCTTATGAGATGTGGGAAAAGTTGAAAACCGTCTATGGTGGAGATCCACATGTGCAGAACGCAAATGTTGACAACTTAAGAAGAAAGTATGATGACATGAGGATGCAAGAAAATGAGAACATTGAGCTATACTGCCAGAGAATCAAATCAGTTGTTGCTGCTATCCGAGGTGTTGGTGGCAATCTTCCTGAAGAGGATGTGGTAAGCAAAGTGTTACGAACTTTATTGCCCTAGTATGCTATTAGGGTTTCAGCTATACAAGAGCTCAGATCTCTAGGAACTTTTACTGTTACTCTTGACGCATTAATAGGAAAATTAACTGCATTTGAGTTAAGTAATTAATGTAATAGCATGCCAAAAGTTGAAGCTGCTTTCAGGTCATCATTGACTCTTGCACCATCTAGGAAAGGAAAGGAGATGTCTAATAGTTCTTCAACATGTTATGATTATGATTCTATGTCTGAAGAAAGAGATCAGGAGGAATTGGAAGCTTTACTTGCTAGAAGGCTGCCTAGAGAGAAAGACAAATATAAGGGTAGGTTGCCTTTGAGGTGCTTTGCATGTAACAAAATTGGTCATATTGCCTCTAGATGCCCTGATAATGACAGGAACGAGAAGCCAAGAAGATTCAAGGACAAAAACAAGAAAGCCTGCTACCTAGCTGAGGAAGGTGTTACCGATGAGGAATATGATGGAAGAGATGAAGAAGAAATTGTGTTTGTTGCAGTAAAGGAAGAACCCTCAGTAGAAGGTGAGAAAGCTTTAGTTTCTAACACGAATCACACTGGTGGCTGGAATATTGACAGTGGGTGCACTCATCACATGACCGGTGATAAAAGCAAATTCATCAAGATGGAAGATTGTGATGGAGGCTCGGTAAGATTTGGGAATGATGCTCCCTGTCGGGTGAAAGGTAAAGGATCTATCGCTTTGAATGATAAAACTAATTGTGATGATGTTTACTGGGTTGTTGGTTTGAGATACAAGTTGTTAAGTGTTGCTCAATTGAATAACAAAGGATACAGATTGGAGTTCAATGGAGGTAGATGTAGGATTATTGGGAAATCAGGAGAGTTGATTGCTACCAGTGAAAAAACTATAGCTAACTTGTTCCAATTGAATTCTACTATTGAAAGTTGTCTGATTGCTAAGGTAGAAGATTGTTGGTTGTGGCATAAGAAGTTTTGTCATGTAAATTTTGATAACTTGATCAAAGTTAGTAAGATGAAGATAGTGAGAGGTTTGCCCAACCTAGTGAAACCAAACAATGTAATGTGTAAAGAATGTCAGCTTGGGAAGCTAACTAGTTCTAGTTTCATCAGTAAAAATTCTTCTTCTGAAAGTATCTTAGATCTGGTTCATACCGATCTGTGTGGTCCAATGAGAACTCAGAGTTACTACGGTGATAGATATTGCATGTTGTTTGTTGATGATTATTCTAGAATGATGTGGGTTATATTTTTAAAGGACAAATCTGAAGCTTTTCACATGTTTAAGATCTATAAAGCCAGAGTGGAGAAGGAGACCGGTAAGACTCTGAAATGCCTTAGATCTGACAAAGGAGACGAGTTTACTTCACATGAATTTACTACTTATTGTGAAGAATAGGGAATTCAAAGACAAATGTCTGCTCCTAGAACACCTCAACATAATGGTATTGCTGAAAGAAGCAGATCTATCATTGATTGTGCTAGGACATTAATGATTTAGAAGGGTGTTGCTCAGACATATTGGAGAGAAGCGGTAAGCACTGCAGTTTACACTTTGAACAGAGTTCAGCTGAAGAAAGGTACAAACAAAACTCCTTATGAGCTGTGGTATGGTAGAGCACCATGTGTTAGTTACTTCAAAATTTTTGTGAGTAGATGTTACATAAAAATAGATGAAAATACTGGTAAGTTTGACCTAAGAAGTGATGAGGGGATATTCTTAGGATATTCCTCAAAGAGCAAAGCTTACAAGTGCCTGAACAAAAGAGCAAATAAGATAGTGGAAAGTGCCAGTGTTAGAATAGATGATTTTTTTGAGAAAATGATGAATCCAACAAGAAACCATAAGATTATCATGGGTTTGGATATGTGCAATCGATGCAGGAAGACACTACTGAAGAAACAACGGAGAGACAAGACAATGAACATGTACTTGCACAAGCGGTTGAAGAAATTCCTAGAACCAAACCAGTAATGCCTAAGTATGTTAAGTTGTTTCACTCCCCTAATCAAATTATTGGTGACAGAAATGCAGTGTTAACTAGAAGAAAGGCAAGAGAAGGTACATGCTTGTTATCTGAATTTGAGCCTAAAACTGTGAAAGATGCATTAAAAGATGAAGATTGGGTGAAAGCTATGGAAGAAGAATTGGAACATATTGAGAAGAACAAAACCTGGACTTTAGTGCCCAGACCGGTGGACAAGAATGTGATTGGTACGAAGTGGATTTTTCAGAAACAAGATGGATGAGACATGTGAAGTGGTAAGGAACAAGGCAAGATTGGTGTGCAAAGGATATGCACAAGAGGAAGGCCTGAACTATGGTGAAACATTTGCATGTGTGGCGAGACTTGAAGGTGTGAGGATAGTGCTTTCTTATGCTGCTTATAAAGGATTCAAGGTATCAAATGGATGTTAAGTCAACTTTTCTTAATGTTATTCTGGAAGAAGTATACATTGAACAACTTGAAGGATTTGCCAATTTAGAAGGTAAGAACATGGTGTGTGAATTACAGAAAGCTTTGTATGGATTGAAACAAGCACCGAGGGCATGGTATGAGAGCTTGCACTCATATCTGATTCAGATTGGTTTTATCAGGACAAGTGACAACAATAATGTGAATTTAAATGTTGAAAAAGATGACAGGTTGCTAATTGCAGAGATATTTGTAGATATCATTTTTTGGTGGCAATGAAGAGATGAGCAGATCATTTGCTGAAGGGATGAGGAAATAATTTGAGATGTCTATGATCGGTGAAATTAAATTCTTCATTGGATTGCAAGTTCAGTAGATGAAAGATGGTATCTACATAAGCCTTTCCAAATATGTAAAAGAAATATTGAAGACCTTTGGGCTAGAGGACTCAAAACCGGTTGGTACCTCCATGGTAACCGGTTGCAAACTGTCAAAGGAAGATGACTCTAAAGTGGTGGATGAGACACTCTACAGGTCCATGATCGATAAGCTACAATATGTGGTACAAAGTAGACCAGATATAGCACAGGTAGTTGGATTAGTGGCTAGATTTTCTTCTAATAGTAAGGAATCTTATTTGGTTGTTGTGAAGAGAATCTTCAGATATCTTAAGGTGACTGAAGATTATGGTCTCTAGTATGGACATAAAGGTGATTTCTCTTTGAATGTGTTTACTGATGCTGATTGGGCAGGCAATGTTGATAATTGAAAGAGCACAAGTGGAGGTGCATTCTTTCTCGGAGATAGACTTGTATTATGGACAAGCAAGAAGTAGAACTATATATCTCAATCAACAGTTGAAGCTGAGTATGTTGCTGCTGCAATTAATTGTACTCAGACAATATGGATCAAGCAAATTCTGGAAGGAATTCATGAGAAGGTAATTGAACCGGTGGTTATCTTTTGTGACAATACAAGTGCTATTAACATTTCAAAGAATCCGGTGATGCACTCTAAGACTAAGCATATAGCTATTAAATATCATTTTCTTAGAGAACAGGTACAGGCAAAAGAAGTAAGGTTGGAGTATGTGCCAACTAAGGAGCAGGTTGTTGATATTTTCGCTAAACCATTGTTTAAGGATACTTTTGAGTATCTAAGAGGTAGGTTAGGGGTCATTCCCCTATCTGGTTTGAATTAAAAGATGTAGTTGCATCAATCCCTGTGTATTCATTGAATATCTTTATGTGTCGATTGATGTTGTGAGGCTACTCCTTAGGGGGAGCGGTCTATGTAGTAATGTGATTTGAGCAGTCAGGTACAATAGAGGAGATATCAGGAGTGTTTGGCACCTTTGGCATTGTTGTCAAAGGGGGAGAAGATTTATGTGTATATCTCAAAGATGTATGTGTGTATGTCAAAGGGTGAAGTTAAGTGAAAGGGGGAGTATTTGCAGAACAAGTGAAAGACAAAAGTGGAAACATTTTTATCCTTATGTTTCATGTTGAAGATGTTGATGTAATCTACTGACGAAGAGAGTGTTGCCATCAATGCCAAAGGGGGAGATTGTTGGCATATCTGATGTAGTGATGGTAAGTGAGTATTGGAGATGTTATGATGTAGATTTGATTATAGGACAATTAGATATTATATTGTCATTGATGTCGACTATTGACTGTGTGCTTAGTATGTTGTCAAGTATAATTGTGATAAATGAAGAGTTGTAGTGACTTTCAGTGGTTACTATCTTTATGGGAGATTTTGGTATGTCTCTAGATGTCTAATGTATGACAGCTACTGCTGAAGTAATCTTATTAGAGAATTGTGATTAGTTGAAGTATAACAGTACAACTGCTAGAACAGTTAATGACATGTGATAGATGATTTGAATGTCTTGTCAAATCTGTGATGTATCTTGTGGCGCGGTCACAGGATAAGATGGTCAACAATGGTCATATGCTACTGTTGCAACCACAACTACTTTGAGTGATCGGTGTGAAGGATCAGTGATCAGTGAACTGAAACAGAGCACATTGTTCGATGTCATCTTGTGGAGAAGATTCTAGAGGAAGTTTGTGTTTGGTAAAAACGTGTTTGATTCCTTGGCACAATTTCATATGTAAATCGTTGTGTAGGCCGACGTAGTCTTGGATATATGTTTTGTACATTTAATTTTGTTGTGTGGCGTGTGATTTGAGCGGGATGTTTGAAATTCTATTTTAGGACTTGATTAAGGCGGTGGACTTAAAAGTTCAGTATATAATGGATGAAGTTGAATGCTTAATGTGTTGATCGTGTGTTGAGCAAGTGCAGTGTAAGGTGCATGTTGCGATCAAGCCAGGGAAGAGTTAAGTATGCTCAGAAGAGATTGTGTGCTTCAGTGGATCTGATCAAGCAAAGGTAGTGCTATTCTACAGATCATTCTTACTGTTGTTCCCTAATCGTTACAACAGGTGAAATCCCTTAACAGGGTAGATCCTAACAGATCTTTGTTGTAAATCCTCTAACAAGGTGACACCTTAGCTTGTGTTTAAAGTCCTCTGTCAAGGCTACTCTTAACAAGGTAAAGGTCCTAACAGGCCTAAGGTAAATCCCTTAACCGGGTAACACCTAACAGTGCTATTGTAAACTCCTAACAGGGTTAAGCTCCTTACAGGGCGTGCTTCAGAAGAGTACATCATTTTACTGGGTGCTAATCCCCACCTTGGTTTTCTCCCTATTTGGGTTTCCATGAGATAAATCTGTGTCAAATTTGTGGATAATCTTGGATGTTTATGATGTTCATTTGCTGCTATTAAGGTTAATCTTGTGAATGATGATTTAAGTTTAAGTGATTGAAAAGTTGGTTTATTTGGTAGATTACCGATTCACCTCCCCTCTTAGTAATTTGATCTTAGGACCAACACAAGCAATACTTGGGAAGGGAGGAATGTCATGTCCCCCATTTAGGAACCCTCCCTCAAACACATATGTTTGTCAGCAAGCTTCATAAATGGCAATTGCCTTATTGTGCCTGTAGGCTAACACCATCATATCTCTTATACTATAGAGAACGAAGTAGCAAAATACCACTGAGGATATATACCGTGGTTTGAAATTAGTAATCTATAAACGCATGATAAATATAAGGAAGATTTATCAAATGTGATCATAAGTTTGTTGATTGACGATAAGGATTGGTTAATGATAATATTAAGAGAAAAATTTGTAAGATGAAATTGGTAACAAATACTGATAGTGAATTAAGCAAATGACACAATTAATAATGATTAGAACTAGTCGAAACCATACGTTGACTAACAACGATTTGTTATAGATTCCTAACTAACGATTATCAATGATTAATTCATAGAGACTAAGTCTTAGACACAAGAGGCTACAATTAGACTGAAGGTTGTTATGGAATGACACAATTAGAGAAGAGGAGCATTCGTGACTCATCGCTCCAAACACAACTCATCGCTTTGAATGCAAGATATAAAAGGGTATGTGTTGTGAGATCTTCACACCATTGCCTCATTGCAAATGGAGACCTCTTTTTGCTTAGTTGTCCCAGGTAGTCTTAGTTTTGTGACAATTTTCAAGTCTTTGAGTCTAAGAGATGAGTTTGAGCAACTTTGGTTCGCCATGGGGTTAAGCCAGTCAGGGATATGAGTGCGAACTGGGCCAAGCTAGTCAAGGATGTGGAATTGAAGTCAAGGGATTTGTGATGAAATGAATTAGAATTCTTAGAAAATCCTTGTTCCACTATCAAATCTATCTCAGAAAGTTAGGAAAAGTTATGGAAAAGAACACTGATGGAAGCGTGCCGATTCCTGAAATTTGGCTGACTCTAAAATTTTTTAGAATCTCCCAAAATCTAAAATCTCCATTATAACTTCTATGAATCTGAAACCACTCTCAAACATCTTGACAGTATATACATAAAATATAACTTAAAGTATAAGAAATTAAAAATATGTAACTTATACTTGAGTGTTATATTTTGTATCCTGCCCTGCCACTTGATCCTCTCAGTTTGCCTTTGCCAAAACACCTTGTACTTGAGAACTGCAGAATTTGCACTTACCATGTAGAAGGTTGTAGTTGACTAGTGCAAAATCCACACTTGTCAAGTACAAGCGAGATTTCCCCCCTCCCCTCACTTCCACACCCTCAAATGCAAGAGTTTCAAAGTGAAAATTCAAGGAAAATGGCAGCAAATAGAGGAGAAAAGTTATAAATTTGCAAAGTAATCGGTACAACCAACACCTTGTACATGACAAGTGTGGAATCCACACTTACTATGTACAAGGCTGTACTTGACTAGTGTAGATTCTGCACTTGTCAAGTACAAGTACGCCCATTTCCAGCTCCCTTTCAAAATTGCCAGCCTATTTGGAGTTAAAACAAGTCGATCATGATGCAATCCGCCCCCCCTCTTGAACTCAATTTTCTTAAATGATTGCATGATGAAATAGCTTAAACAAGCTAGAATTGGGAATTTTCAACTCTTTGATTTTATAATTTCAAGGAAAAATGCGAAATTTACTAAGAGTTTTATATCTAATGCTTGGATTTAATACAATTACCTTTTTTATTTTGTAAGGTGGCCATCGAAGAGGGATTTGCTTGGAGAACAAAGGAACTGTGGCAAGATAAAGCTCGAGGCTTCAAACAAGGTAAAGGTGCAAGTTCAAAGTCGAAGATCAAGGTGGGAACGCAAAACTCAATGGCAACATGAAGATGAAATCAAAGAAACAAGGCTACAAGTAAAGAGGAATTATCATCAACTTGAATTCCCTCCGGGAATCCAAGTTCAATTGGATCAAGTGGAATAATACCGGTACATGAAAGACCTTGTCACTTCAAGAACATCAAGGCCAAAAAATTGAGATTCAAGTACAAATACAAGAACGAGCAAATGCAATGAGAAGATTTCCAAAAGACTCATGAAGATGAAAGCAACTTGGGCTATCATCACAATCGAAAATTTTGATAATGTTGACTATCAAGAGATATTTTCTCATCACCAAGGAATTTATCAAGCCTATGAGGTAAGCATGTTGAAGTGGCACCCAATCATCGTCAACCAATCAGAGGACTCCAGCTGCAGGTTTACAAGCACATCTAGTCAAATCACGCCAATTGTACATGTGGAGTCCACATGATGCTTCTACCTAGCCTATTTTCTCATTGTCTCTCAAAAACATTGTAATTTTTTCACGGGCCCACAAGGTGGTGTCTTCGTGTAATTGGTGAAGCATTTAATGCTTGTAGTTGTTAGTTTGATTAGGGCTTTGTTGGCTAAATCACAACCCTTGATCTTGAATCAATCTTGGCCACTCATTGTATTTGAACTACTATAAAAGGCCAAGGCCTTGTCATTTATAAGAGAGAGACTTCTTGAAATTGTTGCTATAATACTGCTAAATTGTTCTTAATTCATTGTTGGTCTTCATGGTGAATTGTTTGTATCATTTTAGAGTATTGCATGGTTTCTACATTTCCTCACTTAGATTAGGATTTAATTTCATGTTGTTTAGAAGTAGTGTTTAGTTGAATGGAAGTGATTGTGGATGCACCTTTAGTGAACTTGGTTAGATCATATCACTAGCTGCTTGTTGATTGTAAGTTTGCCTTCCGTGGTCAACTGGCATATTCATAAGCTTAACTTCGATTATTGCTTGCACATTGTTATGCATCAATGGATGGTTTTAATGGAATGGTAATAGTTTGAACATCTCATATTTACCTTAGGAGATCACACTAGCTTGGTTGATGCCGATGGCTAAACTGATTCTAGTAGAGTCACAAAGACATTCACAGTTTCTTTCATTCTAGGAGTAGAATAGTTTCCGAAACCCTTTCCCTTTACAATTTGTTTTATTTGGAGTAGTTGATTTCCATTGAATGAATAGCGTAAGTCCCTTTGTGATACCCAACATATCACATCATTAAAATTGAGTGAAAGTCCACAATAAGGAGGAACCTTGGGGTTGTCTCATTTGATCACATAATCTATATACATTGTTTAACATATGAGCTTTCTTATTCAAGAGAGGATTTGATATTTGGTGTTTCATCCTGCATGTTGTAGTGGCATAAAACTCACATCAACTGTATGCACTAGCATGAGAACAAGAATCATTGGCAAAAAATAGGAAGAAAACAAAAAGGGAAAGAGTGAATAATTGCAGCATAACAATAATACTTGAGTGTCATTCGATACAATTATTAGATAATAAATATTTGGAGTAATTATTATTGTTTGAACTTTGTATTTTATAAAACATCTAATTTATAGCGATTATATATATGGGTATTTCTATATGCACTTGTATATATTAATAACTTAATATGAATTTTATAATTATTTTTAGCAATGATAGGTGTATTGCTGGTGTAATAACTTAATAAAGAAAGTATGTATAAGACAAATCATGGTAAGGAAAGTGTAGTAGTCATGATTGGGAGAACAACGAAGAGGCCACCTTCTAAGCATGCCACCTCATGGTTGTGATAGGGGAATCCCCATGAGGCCAAAGGGGGACAAAGTGGACTGCCTTTGGGCTTAGGAAGGACAGGCTTTCAGAGCACCGTTTTGTGAATGCTCCTCACAATAAGCACTATGGTGAATGAATAATCAATTGTTAGAAGCAAGTTAGGAATGACAAGATGAAGGAGAACGGCGATAGGACCCCACACTAGGTAGCCCACCTCATATGTTTGGGAAGGGCCACATGAGGCCAAGGGGGAACCACATATCCACTCTTGGGCCAAGGGTAGGATGTTTCTGGGGCACCTCATCAAGTAACCCTACCTTATCAATTCTATGGTCGGGTCATCCTCAAGTTAACTCCAAACATCTATTGAACTAATTTGCACTCCTTATTTATAGGTTATTTATAATTCTAAGAAATCTAATTATGACATTATGATTATGTATGATTCCTAAGGGCAATATTCTAGGGCAAAGTAGAAAAGGGACATTACAGGATGACCAAGAATTCTAAGGATGAAGGATACATTCATGAAGTTGAAGCAATTTGGCAATATGAACAATCACAATCATTCAAAAGGTTAAGGGATGTTGAGTGTCAAGAGATATTGCTTAAGGTACAAGGACTCCTTGTGATGAAGTATGAAGATTACAAGATAAGTAAGATGAAGTGGCGCCTACTCATCTTCAACTAATCATGTAATTCCTTGTCGACATGTCCAAGATCATCCAATTTGACTCATTCACAAGTGGACATGTGGAAGACATTTAATGTAATACCACAAGTAATTTTCTCATTGGTTCATCCCTAAAAGGACATGTACTTAAAGATTTGTAACCTCATTGGATGACTTTTAATGTTTGTACTTGGTGGTTGTAGTATACCCTAATTAGGGTTCCTTCGAATTATCTTGGCCATTGATCTTGAATCAATCTAAGCCCTTGGTTGTAATTGAAAGCTCAATAGAAAGGCTTGCTCATTTTATTTGTAAGGGAGAAGAGACTTATTTGTGAAATTGTTGTTGAGATATTGCCAGAGTAAATACAAATTCATTGAAACCTGGTGAGAACTTGTGTTGTTTTGGGTGTTAGCACGGTTTCCTATTTCTCATAAGTTTAGATTTCATTGGCATCAAGTTGAGTAGTTGAATGGAAGATTGTTGTTGTTGATTCATGGTGAAAGTTGATGTTCATACCATTTGTAATTTGTTGATTGCAAGTTGTAGTGTATGGCTAGGCTGAACTCATTTCAAAAGCTTAACTTCAATTGCTTCATGCTCATTGATTTGCATGTTTTATGGTATTGATGTGTATAAGTGATCTAAAAACCATTCACATACCCTTGGGAGATTGCATCACCTTTGCGTAGTTGTTTCCTTTTGGTGAAGCAAAGCTTGGTTTGTTTTCACTAAGCAATAATTTCTTGCATTTGTTAGAAGTAGATTAGGTCTCTAGATCCATCTCTTTTGCATTTATTTCAAAACCCTTGTTAGGATTAATTGAAGAGGCTTAAAAATCATTAGAGAAAGCTGATAAATCCAGGAGTGATAGTGTAAGTCCCTTTGTGAGTTATCAACAATATCACATCATTTTCACTGAGTTATATCCAACACAAAAGTCGTTAGTTTGCATTGTAAACCTTGGGGTTGCCTTGATCACACATTGTCACATTGTTTAGCATTTAAGGTTTCCTTGTTCAAGAGAGAATATAATACTTAGTATTTTATTCTATGTTGGCAAGTGTCATAAAACACACATGAATAGGAAGGTGGTTGCCAATTTTCCATATATAGTTTAGTTCATATGAGGCTCGCTTCCAAAACATCAAATCTATAAGTTTCGTATGAAATGTCAATTGATCATTCTTTCCCTCATTCTCAACTTTTGCATGTCTTGCCTTCTTTCACAATTGTAGTTTCCACCCATGGGAGCTTTGCTTTGGCCAACCATGGAGGTTGAAGGCCTAGAAGGAAAGACAACAACTTGTTTGTGCCTTCAAAAGTTCCTTTGATAATTGAGTAGCATACTCTGACTTTTGACAATTCATACTTCATCCCATCCTTTTCTGTTATCTTGTTCAATAACTTGTTGCAAACATATTTCTACATGTGCTGCTCATTATCTTAAACCTTTCCTTTTATAATAACATGTTACTGGTTAGTGCTCTCTGCCTCTGAGGAATCTGAGACGTTTACCTGCACAAGGCGAGTCAAATTTACTATAATTAACAAAAAAAATGAACATGACAACATGGCAATGCATAGAACTCCTTTTATAAGGCAGTCCACCACCTCTATCACCCCAGTGTATGCCAAGAGAATAGCACATACCACTCCAAATCACAGCCAAAACTGAAACCAAGGATACCTTCATTCCTGCAGTGCACAACAATATTATTGAACGCGAGACTTAGCATTGCCATCATCAAGAAAGAAGCAGGCCACATACCATGTTGTGCTCGTCTTGGTAAAACATGCACTATTAAATCCATTTATATCTCAATGACCCTTATATCCCTATGAGTACCTCCCTTTCTGGCCATAACAAAGCGTTACAAAAATGGTCTTTCAATTTTTTGCCCAGCAATAACTCACATGTAAAAAATGTTTTATTTTGTCTCCATGACCACAAGGACTCTATACAAGCAAGAAACACAAAACTAGCAACAAAAAATCACGCTCATCACCACCGCAAGATCTGTCCAGTCCACTTTGTCGATTCTTTACATACAACTAGAGGGTAAATTTGATTTCTCCCCCTCATAGCATTCATCATCAGTTTTAGTACCTAGTTACCTGCCGTGATCATTCATATCCATAGTTAGTTCGATACTTCAATGAAAAATATTGAAAGACAAAATAAGAATATTAATGAGTCTCAAAAGTAGGGAGGAAGGTGGGAGTAATGAAAAATAATTGCCCCACCAAACACTCTAGCAATAGCACTATAGAAATATGCTGGTACGGTTGTGATGGTGTGCCAATTTATTTTGCCTTGGGCATGGGTATGGGTTCGGCTATATATATATATATATATATATATATATTAACAGTAATACTCATAGGTGGCAATAAAAATATTTTAATACCTCATAATTTACAAAATTGAAAACATTCATAAATTCATAACTTAGAATTTGTCAAATGTCAATACACAAGGTTTGGGGGCCTGACTCGATTGGCGAGAGCTTTTTGTGGTCAAGCACAAGGACATGAGGTCCAGTCTCCCCCTAGCCCACATGGTATTAGAAGACGTGTCATGCCATCACCGGTCACTTCTTTTAAAAAGTTTACTAGACGCACTATAGTTTATAGGGGGAGCTACCCAATTCTTGCAATATAAAAAATGTAAATATACATGAAAATTACAATCACTATAGTTTATAGGGGGAGCTACCCAATTCCTGCAATATAAAAAATGTAAATATACATGAAAATTACAATCAATATCTAATAATCTTCATATTCCTTTTCATCAAAAGCATAAAACTCAACAATTGGTTGAATTTCACTTGAATCACAATGAGTTACAATGCCACTTTCACTAGCCATGTAATGTACGATTTGTATCATCTAAAGATATTTTTGGAAAGTTGTGCAACTATAATGTCTAAGTGAACATAGTCAAGAGTTAGATCCCGATTCCTTGTCACCCCCTCATTGAAATTAAGTTTCTTATGTGACAAGATATGCTAATAACTAGTGGAGGTTTGGGAGTGGAGAACCCAATGGGGTTGAGGGGCAACGCGCCCAATGTGGTCACCCCTTGTGGGGGTCTAAGAGAAACACCCCTAGTGGATCTGGGGTAGCACCCTTGGCAGGGTTGAGTAGAGCCTTGGTCACCAAACCAAATATAAGGTATTTGAAAATACACAAACCTTCATGACACATGCCATCTTCACAATTTTATTACTTAAGGGTGAAATTAGGTATGCAAACACTTTTCAATTTAATAAAAATGTTTTAAAAGTGCTTTTAGGTTAGTTTTTGTTTTAATTTTTTATTTTAAATTGGTATTTTTAAAGTATTTGGGCAAACCCAATGACCTACTAGTACCAAACTAGGACCTTTTTTGGATCCATATGGGGATGGGGGCCAAATTAGTAGTACATGATAAGAAAAGAAATAATAATGTTTTAAGCCTATAACCCATTTCGTAATGTTTTCTTACCACCTCCACTCTTAAAAAATAACATGAGGGCAAAAAACTTCCTCAAAAGTCTCTACAAAATTTCTTTGGGTTCACAATTTATAGAGATTTAAAATCATTTTGAACTGATATTAATTCATAGGAACTTCTTGTAAGATTTGGCTATGAAGGTAGCCATCCAAGATCTAGAGGCCTAATGGAAAGCACAATTACAAGAGAGAATAAAATTATAAATATGACAAGAATAAACTGTATTCTCACCAAGAATGCAATAGAGTAGAATAAATTAATTGAGTTCACTTCATTGAATCAACTTGAATGATATTACAAAGGAGACCCCTTGGTTAAATAGACCAAGGTGAGAACATAGGAGTGCATAAGATTATGACATGTGTCGTAATCTTATGACATGATACATAAAGTGATAACTTATCACTCACCAAAGGTGGAAAAGTGAAAGTGTCACATATCCACTAAAGGTGGATCACCCTCCAAATGTGGAAAAGTGATAAAACGATAAGTCCACTGAAGGCATAAAAGTGATAATATGATAACACCATCGGAAGTGGGAATATCCTTATGTGGTTCCTAAGTAAACTTAAGCAACATGTGTGTTTAGAACCTAGGAGAATGACTTACTAGGTGCAACAATTAAACACACCAACACCCCCCCTTAAGTGCAACTTAGGGAGAATGTTTGCACATAGTGCAAGATGGGTGCCATTTTAAGTACTCATGTACAAGTGCAATGCAATCTATCACAAACAGAGAAAAGGAGAAAACCCAGTGGGACAAAACTCCTCAAAGGAGAGAAAAACACAAAATGCTCTCAATGAGCAATGAGAAGAACAAAACTTTATGTGAGGAAAAAGTCCTCTCCATAAGAGAGAATAAGGGAGATCATGAAGCCCCCCCTCAATGTAGAATCTCCTACAAAATGGTCCAATGATCTCAAACAATATTCCTCTTAGGAAAAAATAGAGCCAATGTTGCATCAAGAATGTCGAAGTGTGACAAAACTAGGCATTTTTTCGATGAAGAATTGATGATGAATCTTTCACTGCAATATGATGAAGATCGAGCATGGAGACACCTCTATGAGCATCAACTAGATACCCAAACTACATACATTCTTGATTGGAGACATCTTCGCGTCTCACAAGATAGGTCCTAACTTATTGAATACAAGAGGACTACATCAAATCAAGCATTAATGACAAAGTACACTGAAGTTATGTGGCACTTTATTTTATTGCATTTACAACATGGCTCATGCAAGAGACTACAACATGATTGCAATGATGCGAATTTGGAAACATGATGAAGAAGCCACACAAAAGATTACCTTGAAGTAGCTGACTGTTGATGATGCCTCCAATTAGGATGTTGCCAAGAAAACAGGAACAACTGGCCCTTGATGGTTGTCGCATGGTAGATCGGAAGGTTGGCAGGTACAAGGTTAGTAGGTGGACATTAAAATTTGTGTTCCCAAATTTACTCATTAAACAAGAAATTTGTTTTGTTAAAAAACTTATTTAAAAATTTTTAAAAAATATTTTATTACTAAAAAGCTTTATTAAATAATAAAGAAATTTTTTTTATTTTTTTATTTTTTTATTTTTTTCCCCTTGACTTTCCATTTCAGTGATTACAATTGCCACGATTAGGCTATAATAAACTTTGATCACTATGCAAAAGATCAAACTAAGACATATGCATTGCAATTACAAACAATAAGCCAAATAAGGCCATTTTTAGAAAGTACAATTTATGATCACAATCTCTACAAACTGATAGCAACACTGTGAAGTATATAAAATATATGCACATTCAAAAAGAAAGGCACCTAACAAGGAGTTTGTATGAGCCCAAACGAGGCCTCTAAAGTTGCAAAAAACAAGGATTATGCAATTTTCATAAAAAAATGTATTAGAAAATTAGAAAACTCCCACACCATTACGAAGATCACAAAATTCTACCCCAAATAAAAAAAATTTGCTTGCAAAAAGGAGCTCGAATGACTAAGATGTCACTATTTGATAATCGCTTGTGTAATTGAGATGCTTGAGTCGCTGCCGCACTTCCAAACTTCAAATTCCAAAGATTTGGCTAGCAGAGTCTGATTTGGATGAAGCAAAAGTCAATTTTTGGGTTTTTGGAACTCCTAAATCCAATGGTGACCTTAGAATTGCATCAATAAGCTTCAAATGTTTTTTTCTCGGTAATTGATTTGTGTTTTTATTGATAAAATGAAAACAATTACATAGTAATAAAGTCATAAACTACCATTATCACCCTCTGGCATTTCTTGACACTTCAAAATCAAGTCTATAAATATAAACCCTAACCTTTGCCTACATAAGTCTCGACCGCTTTCTCGGCATTTACAGAGGGAAAACAAAATCCACCACACCATTACAAGACTCTTAGCCATCCCCAAATTTACCAGTACAATTACAATGTAGCAGAAACTTAACACAAACAAAATGACAAAATGATGAAACTTCTTCAAAACTAAAATCTTGCACCAGTTCTCTGGTTTGCATGCATGTGATCTTCTGCCACCGTCCGTCTTTCTTTAGTTGCTCACTACATCGCCACCTCCAGGAACCCCACCTCTGCTTCTTGCTCTCGGCAAGCGTCGCTTCCGAGGAACCTCAACCTCCATCAACCTAGCATCTCTCTCCATCTCCTCAAGCTCTGCTTCCACGTCTCTTAGGTCCAACAACAACTTTAAACTCTCCGACCCTCTTCGAGCTTCCTTAAAGCGCTTCCTGCGACAACTCTCATTCAAACCTCCAAACGAAGGGTGTAAACTTAGTGTCTTCTAGCTTCTCCACATTCACCTTTTTATTATTGAAATTCATGACTAACCTCGACACCCCTTGCTCCAAAATTGCATCCATTCCTCCTAAGAATTATGCAAGTACAATGGCTTCCATTATCCACCTCGCATTTTCCGTGGGTCCTCCCAATTGCAACCCCCAAGCCAGAATCATTGAATAGACGTCCGTGTTGGTCCTATGCCTATTCTCAACCTGGTTAAAAACATGCCCCAGGATCAAAGCTATGCTCTTTGTTAGCCGATGGTCCTTAAACAGAAACATTCCGTCCAATCTTTTCTCCTTAATTGGACCAAAAAAAGGATTTTTTTGTTTAGTTGCAGTGAAGGTGAATGATGTTTCCATTTTTTTGCAATTTTCACCCCACCACAACCAACACCAGCCTGTCTTCCTCGGCAATAATGAACAATTGTGAAAAGATTTAACAAATTTTTCGAACTCCACCCGCATTTAATAACTTGTCCTTCCTTCAAGCCCGATGTCTTTTCGATCATCCTTTAGCATTAACTCGTCACCCGTACACCGCCGCCATCTGCCTTGCCACCTTTCTTAATTTATTTCACATAACGGTTATTTGTGTGCGGTTTTAAAATTTCAACTTACTAAAATCTTCAATTCTCACTTCCCTCTTACCTGCAAAGGTTAAAGCCTAGTTCGACAATAAGTCTGCTTCTTTATTACCTTCTCGTTTCACATGTGAAATTCTGAATTCATTAATCGATGTCAATTATGGGCCAATAAGGTCTACATAGTTCTGCAAGTGCCAAGCTTCCATTGTGCCTTTTATAATTGCCTGAATTATGAATAGGAAATCCCCTTCTATGTGTAGCTTTGTAGCTCCCAATCTCTTTGCCACTTTAACTGCTACCAGTGCTATGATTACAAGTGTTTTTGTTGTTTAAATGTTTCTATGATACTATGTGACATTCCAATCTTAACTCATGCTTCTAGGCTGCATAAATATGTAACGCATGTGATGGATTTATCATTTATGTTCCTTGTTTATGTATGTTAGCTTCTATTTGATGATGTTATAGTGTGTTTAAGTTATATTCAATAAAGGGTGGATGAAATAAGTTTTAAATTATTAAAATCTCTAAATTTTAAGGGTTTTTTAAATTTGCCGATTCATGGGTGATTCGATTCCGATTCATGGGCAATTCACGATTCGATTCAGCCTTGCCGATTCCGAGACGATTCCTGTTCTCGTTACTTTGGTCTATTGTATTTCCTGCCCAGTCCCTTATTATAAATCTCACACTTGACGGGCCCGGGTTCCCTTTAGAGGCCCCATCAAAATTCACATTCCACCACCCCTCTTCTGGCCTTTCCCAGACAATCACTTCCGAGACAGAAGAGAATGACTTAACCCATGCATGCCCATTAACGAACTTGGTTTTAATACTTGGCCAAGCCCGCTGTATAATCTTATTTCTTGTAGAAAAAGGTACTTGGGGATTAAAGAACTGTGAAGGTGCTTCCCTAGTTGTTTCCTTAATGGCATTGTTGATCCTTTGCTTCAATCTATCTACACTCTCCTCTTTTCCCATAAAGATCTGCCTATTTCTCTCCTTCCATACTTCCCAAATAATAAGAGAGGGACATATATTCCAAATGCTTGATAATGAAGATCTTTCCACCTTATTTGTCCAACCTTCAAAATGCATTTTTAAAGAGTTCAGAAGAGGGCCCTGCCATCCTAGCTTATTCAAGACCATGGTCCAACACTCTGAGGCTACCTTACAATTTAAAAGCAAATGATCCACAGTCTCCTCATCCTCCCCACACATGACACACTTTGTGGGCCCCTGAATACCCAACCTCTTCCTCCTTTCCCCTGTAAGAATCCGGTCTCTTACTGCTAGCTATGCAAATGATCCAGCTTTGGGGAGACATTCCTTCCCCCAAAATAAGTTGACTGGCCACTTTTTATTTGTTTTCCCTCTATCCAAAAATTGATAACCCAACTTCACAGAGTATCTCCCGTTGCAAGCACCACACTGTTGATGTCAGTTTTGTACCACTACATAACATATAGGAATTGAATACTTGATACAGGATATCAAACACTCAACCCTCTCTTGAAAAGTAAATACTCATGAAGAACATGAGAAAACTCCAAGGT
>MU226316.1:3825657-3853024 GCA_018584345.1 Thuja plicata
AAGGATTTCCTTCAACTCCAAGTTGGGGGCGGAAATCTGAGGTATATAGGACAATCTCAGTCCTATGGCTGGGCAGAATCCGCCCAGTCATAGGACACTTATCAAATTTCCTCAAAAGAACATCAAATCCCATTACTACCCCTCACGAAAATGACTAAATCATAGCTCAAAACATCTTCTACATTCCAAGGAAGCTATCTCACATGAGCAAGAGAGGGCGGAATTTCATGGGGTATAGGACAACCAACCCCATCGCGGAATTGTCCTATAGATGGGACAATTCCGCCCAACTTCAAGTGACTAAAACTCGCACTCCAAAGGCTGGATTCCTCTAAAACTTTCGCCAAACACTGCCATTCCACCTAAGGAACCGAAATGAAGTCACCAAGGAGGGGCGGAAAATTGAAGGTCATAGGACAAACCCTGTCCAATAGGAGGCCGGAATCCGCCCAGGCATGGGACACAGTGATTTGCACTTTGTAGTCAGCCAATTTTCAGTTCAGGGGCAGAGAATTTATACAAATATAACATTTAAGTATAAGTCTGTTTTAATTTAATTTCTTATACTTTAAGTTATATTTGTATAAATACCTTCCAGGATGTTTGAGATAGGTTTCAGCTTCATAGGAGTTAAGGTGCAGATTTTAGATTTTGGGGGTTTTTAAAATATTTCAGGACTTAGTCAAATTTCAGGATTCAGCACGCCTTCAGCAAAGCTACCTCCCACAATCTACTTCGACTTTCTAAGATCGAATTGAAGCTGGAACAAGGATTATCTAAAGGTTTAAACTTGTTTCATCGTAAATCCTTTGGTTTTTATCCCATATTCCCGAAAGATTTAGCAGAACTCTCGCCCATGCTCCAGACAGACTTGACTTCCCAGCAGGCCAAAATTGCCCAAAACCAGTTCTCAAACTTCACTTGCCGGACCAAGGGGCTTGAAAACTACTACCAACAAATACAACCTAAGACCACTACTCCTACTGCTTGCAAAAGAGGGGGTCCCCATTTACATTGGGGCGATGGTGTGAAAACCTCACAACACACACCACACCACCTTATCTGCCTTGCCTGTTACTACCAGCTTCCTGGAGCTGAAAATCTCTCTTAATTTATCGATTTGCTGAGCTGGTAAATTTACTCCCTGTAAGCTTTTCCATTCCCAAACTTCACCCAACGGTCCTCTTCTTAACTCTAAATAATCTCTAACATAAGATCCCCAATTAGCTTTACACCATTCCTTGATTTCATTTAGATCCCCTCTATCCTTCAACATTGGGTAACCATTCCAAGAGTCCTCCCAAAATTTTTCTTGTTGCCTATTACCAACCTGCCATGTTAGATGGTCTGTGATCACTTGCCTACATGAGACAATAAAGTTCCAGATAGTTGAACTTGAAGGGGGATTTCTCATAGTAAAAATTATGGTGTTTTCCATTGAGTCCAAGTATTTGGCTTTTAGAATCCTGACCCATAGTTGATCAGGTTGAGAATAAATATTCCACACTAGCTTTGCTCCCAATGCCTCATTCATTAGACTCTAGTCCTTGAGTCCCGCACCCCATGCTGTTTTTTCATGCAAACTTTCTACCATGCCTACAAGGGAATCTTGTTCTGCTCATTAGCTCCATTCCAAAAGAATTTCTGCATTTGCTGCCCTATCAACTCAAAAATTTTCTTCGGAATCCTAAGGCACATCATAGAGTAAATGGGTATTGCCGAGATGATTGCTTTCAACTTTAGAATTCTGCCTGCAGAAGATAACCATCTTCTCTTCCAGCCATCCATCGTGCTGCAACAATTATCCACAAGCTCCTTCCACACATCAGTTCGACTCACTCCACTAAAAAGTGGAATGCCTAGATACTTCCCTGGGAGGGAGCCATGTTTCATTCATAGATTTACACAAATTTCCCTCTGTTTTTATGCTGGATTAGTGAAGAAGAAAATTTCATATTTCTCCCAGTTTATACTTTGTCCCGAGGCTCTGCAGTACTTGTCTAAGGTTTCCCGCATAATTCTGGCCTCCCTAAAGGAGGAAACACCAAACAATAGGGTGTCATCTGTAAACTGTAAGTGAGAGAACTTCAACACCAACCGCCACTTTAATACCTTACCAACTCCCCTCACGCCTTTTCCTTGAAATTAGCCTGCCCAACGCCTCTGCCATAATTATAAACAAGAAGGGGGATATAGGTCCCGTTGTCTTATCCCCTCTTCCCCAACAAAAAAACCTCGAGGACTACCATTTGCCAATACAAAAACCTTGGGTTCTTAATGCATTCACTTATCCATTGGACCAGTCCCTCACAAAACCAAACTTTCTTAATACTGCCAATAAAAAATCTCTATTGACCTCATCATATGCTCTCCGAATGTCTAACATCACCAACATTCTCTCTGTGCGTGCTCTTTGGACTGAGTTAATGGCCTCACGAGTAACAATAACACCTTCATAAATCGATCTGTTTGGGGAAAAACCACTTTGCTCCAGAGAAATAATGAGATTTAGAACATACTTTAACCTGTTAGCTACCACTTTTGAGATAATTTTGTATATAGTATTGCACAATGAAATGGGCCTATAATCATTAGAGGATTTGAGCTCTTTTTTCTTGCTTATGAGAGCTATAAATGTGCTGTTAAAATGTTTTAAGACAAAACCCCCCACCCTAGACTCTTCCACCACCTCCCAAATGTCATTAGCAAAAATCTCCCAAAACTTTTGAAAGAAAATTGCAGGAAAACCATCAGGGCCCGGAGCCTTCTCTCCACCTCAAGCAAAGAGTGCATTTTTTACCTCCTTTAAAGAGACCGGGCTCATCAACATGTCATTTTGAGCTTCACTTATACACGAAGGAATGTTGTATAAGGTTTCATCCATATTTTGATTTGCACCCTGGTCCACTTTGAAAGATTTTGAGAAATGTCTTACCACCTCCTAGCAGATGGCCTCTTTGTCTATTAACAAGTTACCTTGTTGGTCTTGTATAGAGAAAATGTTGGTAACTGCCCGTCTAGCTTTGACTGAATTATGAAAGAATTTTGTTCTGATCCCGTTTTTTTAACCATGTTTCCCTTGATTTTTGCCGCGAGAAGGTTTCCTCTCGCTGTAAAACTACTGAATACTCTTTTTTTAGAACTTTCTCTTCTTCAAAGTCCACATCCAGCATGCCTTTGTCAATGATCTTTGAATTTAGGGCGTCTAGCTCCTGTTCTAGTCTTAGTTTCTCTGTAAAAGTGTTTTTAAAGCTTTCCCTATTCCATCTCTTCAACTGCTCCTTCACATGTTGTAACTTTCTGAAGAAAACAAATGCTTTGTTACCTTTCCTTTTTGGAGCCGTGGTCCACCATTCCATGATGAGATCTTTCAGACCATCCACCTGCAACCACATCTTTTCAAACTTAAAAGGGCACCGCTCTGGAGTCTCACCCTCCTGAATTCTGAGGCCAATTGGAAAATGATCCAAACTTGTAAACGAAAGAATGTTTGCATTCAACTCCCACTGATTGCAAGCCCATTTTCCGGCAATTAAAAATCCATCAAGTTTTTCTACAATTTCAGGAAACCTTTGCGCCTATTTGTCCAGTTGAACTCCCCATTTTTAAAAAAGATTTCCAACATGCCATTATTAGTGACAAATTCACTAAAATCTTTCTATTTTTGGCCAGACCAACCTACACCCCCATTTTATCAGAGGGTCTTAGGATTCCATTAAAGTCTCCCCCCATAATGAAAACTTTATCTTCTTCCCTTTGCAAGATGTCCGATAAGGCCCTCCACACCTCTCTAAGGTCATTAGTATTATTGGGCCCATACACATTAATGAGATCAATTACATCATGCAGTTGTTTTGAATTAACACTAACCCATTGCCATGATTTAGCTGAATTGATTATTTGGATTTCTATTACCTCAGGTTTCCACAAAACTCCAACACCCCCTGAAGCTCCTCTCGTCTCAACAACTAAACAGTTTCATCTACTGAATTGCCTACAAAACACATCTATATCCTTACCATTTATCTTCAACTCTTGTAAAAGAACAATCTCTGGCCGCGTTTGATCAAGACATCTCTTGATCAAATGGATCCTGTCAGGGGCATTGCAGCCCCTGACATTCCAGGATAGGACCTTCATTGCCCCCGGGAAAGGGATGCCCTTTTCTTGATCTAAGTTTGGTTTGTCCCACAACACTGCCCACTAACTCTAGCTGAGCAATCATTGACTTACAACCACGTTTCTTATTCTCCCCCACCAAGCTTTGAGACCTTTTTGACGAGGATTGTGCAATAGAGCGTTTGTCTATGATTCCCACAACAGAATTAAAGCCCAAGTCCTCCCCACCTTCCCAATCATCATTAGATGTGTCGTCGGTTTCACAGTCAAAGGTCTCATCTCTCCCTTTTTCCTCCTCAAAGGATTGCTCCAAGTTTCTGATTGGGAAGATAGGTATATCCTTAAAAACCACACTTTCGTTTACTTTGTCAGCTGCATGCCCAACAGACTGCGAGCCATGAACAATCTCACTTGAAGCTAGTGGGCACTTCCCAAGACCCACGTCACAAGGAGTCTGACCTAGGGGAGACTCAGAGTCAATCACCTCATCAGATTTCTCTAATCTCTCACTTGTCCTTACTTGTGGGTCTCAGACTTGATTTGGGAAAAAAGGTAAGGATTGAGGCGCCTTCGGAGTTGCCAGCCCCTGTGCCATAGTAGAAACACCGCTTGTGGTCGTAGTTTGGCCTTGGAGTTCCAAAGATGTGTCTGATACACCACCCCTTTGTCCAATCCCTCTATTTGTTGCATTTGGTACATACTTAGTCTCATCATCAGTTTCCACCGCTGTCTCACCCCCATCCAGGTTTTCCAGCAGTCCACTCTTCGCGGCCCCCTCTGAGACATTGACTATTTCTCGATTCAATGCTTCCTCCAAGAATCCTCCACTTTCCCCACCAAGGCCGGTAACACAGTCATCCAAGTTCCGTCTGCTTTGAAAGTCAACAACCCTCAAAAAAATTCCATCTTCTACCCAGGCATCCCCTTCTCGCTCAGCTATGAAATCCGTTAGAGCGTCCTTCTGGAGACCTTTTCCTTTGACACTCTTGGGGCAATCCCTAACTGGTTGTCCACACCCTTTGCATTGCAGGCATGATTCCATAACGTCTTCCACTTCTTTTTGCTGCTGCCAAGAACCTTCCCCTGTTTTAAGTTCCACAATCTCTGGTAGTGGGTGGCTTGCTTGCCACAAGATGCATATACGTGCATACATGCTATACTCTTTTGTTTCAACAACCTCATATGTTTTGATGAATCTACCCAATTTGTTCCCAATGATTATGAGGGTTTCCTCATCCCATAAAGAATCTCCTTCCTTTAACTACCGACCATTCAGGCGGCAGATTATACAATCTTATCCATAACAGAACCTCTTCAAGCTCAGCCGTTTTGGGGTTGAAATTGGGTGTCCATTCCTTGATGTGAAATCCTTTCCCATCCATCATGAATGTCCCACTACTAGTAATCCATTCTTTATCTTTCAGGCTAGGACAAATCACTAAATAAAAGCCATTGGGTAGCGTTTTTATTTCAAGGGATCTCCCCCAATGATTGTCACACTAGTCCTGAATTTTTTTGAACGATGGCCAAGGGCCACTCCATTTGAGAAAAAAACCTTTTTCATTAAGAGATGATACAATATCATTCCATTCTTTATTTTCAATCAAAACCGAAACAACAGTGTCATGACCCGAAGTAGGGTTTACCTTCTCCCGCTGTGGTTCTTTAAATTTCTCCTTTGGTCTCCAAAACTTATGTTCCAGCTCTTTGAAAGCAACCTGTTTATGGAGTCTTATGTTGGCAGAGCCCCATCGATTTTTGAACTGCAGATCTTCTCGACCCGCATCCTTGACTTGTACCTCCTCCCTTCAATTTCCCAGAGCCTTCCATGCTTGCCCTTGGGGAAAACGAGCATTCGAACGCGAGCCATTGCAGAAGTTAAAGCCTGACTATGATCTTCTGTTCTAAGGCCATCCCTGATAGGCAATAGAAAGTGACAAAGAGGATCCCCCCAAAATCCACCAAAAAATGCACTCAAATCTCTCAAAAGACTATCCAATGGCACTCAACAAGCTCTGATACAATGTAAGATTTGGCTATGAAGGTAGCCATCCAAGGTCTAGAGGCCTAATGTAAAACAAAATAACAAGAGAGAATAAATATGACATGAATAAATTGTATTCTCACCAAGAATGCAATAGAATAGAATGATTTAACTGAATTCACTTCATTGAATCAACTAAAATAATATTACAAAAGAGAAACCTTGGTTAAATAGACCAAGGTGAGAACATAGGACTGCATAAGATAATGACAAGTGTCGTAATCTTGGGATATGATACATAAAGTGATAACTTATCACCCACCAAAGGCGGAAAAGTGAAAGTGTCACATGTCCACTAAAGGTGGATTACCCTTTGATGCAGGAGCATCCTTTAGTCGTTGGCAATCTTGCATCACCCAAAAATATTTTTCTTTTTGTTTGTTCTTAGTTTTGTTTCAATTAGCCAGTTTTGTGTTTTTAGTGGCATTCCTTGGATTTGGATCATTTGTTGTTGCGAACGTCAGGGTATGTTCTAGACATTATGTTTTGCTTATGTCTGGGTTCACACCTCAATCAGATACTTCGTTGAGTTGATATTCTGGATTCATGGTCAGTTCTGTGTGTTCTTCAAGTTCTAACAGTCAGGTGAGTTTTCTGATCTCGCGAAGCATTTTCCTATCGTTGAAGCTTTTTGACTCATCACGATGTTCTTGGATCTTTGGTCGACGTCTCTCTTGGATCGCACATCATTTCTACATCTTGGCATCGGGATCCTTATGATTTGGGCCCTGACCTATATTTCTATATTACGTTTTCTTTGTCTTGGAAAATGTAATTGGTCTGGCCGACATATGAGTTGTGAAGGCTCTATGTATTGAGGCAGTTGATCTTTGTTTGGGGGGCAGCTGAGTAGTGATAGAATAAGTTGTAAATATAGCTCCTTGAGGTTAGGATTGTAGGATTTGTTTCTGATTATTGGCATGTAAGCCTAAGAATGTAAGCTGCATGTAGGCCAATTAGATGTACATTCTTGAATCTGTGATAATGCGAATGTGGGATTTTGCATGTTTCCAGCTCATTGTTGAGTTATTATTGATCTTGTGTTGTTGATTTCCGCTGTGTTGACTCGTGCTGCATGGTTTGGACCATCTCCATTGGGGAAACTCCTGCCATGACTATGCTAGATCGTATCAAAGCAAGATTCGTTCCTGTGATTGTAGATCTGAGTTCCTAAGCTTGCGAAGCACTAGGTATGTTGGTCGCGGGGTGGCAGAGAGTAGATTTGGCTCGCACTAACAGAGGATTTGCACAAGGTGGTTAGGAAGAGATCTGTTGCTGGTTATGAACTTTGTATGAGTTGTTGAGGTTTCCCATTGATGAATCGATCGCCGAAAGGAGGCAGACTGCAAGTCTGTTCAATAGATCGCCGAGTGAGAGGCAATTGAAACCTTGTAGTCATATCGCCGAGCTAAGGCAGTTGCACCTGAGGATTCAGAGAGATGCCGCTGAGAAGAATGAACCCTAGGAGGTTAGAAGTTAGAACAAATGATGGAGGACTTCCAAAATGAGATGAGGAATGAGAGCTGAAATGCATTGACGGGATTGCGAAGGAATCCTGAGACTGAGGAGGAATGAGGAAGCTGCTGAAGATCTTGAGATTGTAGGTACTGAGATCCTTGCAGAAGAGGAAATATTGTTGAGAGCTATGGCACAAGTAAGTAAAGGTCATAGAATGGAGGTTTCTATTTTTTCTGGTTCATTGCATCCCGAGGATTTGATAGATTGGATTGGTGAGTTGGAAGATTACTTTGAGCTTGAGGATATTAGAGATCCACAGAGGGTTAGGTTAGCACAAACTAAGTTGAAGGGTCATGTTGCCTTATGGTGGAAAGAGTTGCAGAAAGATAGAGAGGAAATGGTGAAATGAAGATCACTAAATGGAGGGTAATGGTTGCTAGATTGAAAGCTAAATTCATTCCTGAGGACTATGAGTTGGAATTGTTCAAGAAATTGCAGAATCTGAAGAAGGACATGAGTGTAAAGGATTACACTAAAGAGTTTTAGAAGATGACAATTAGATTCGGACACCGGGAGATATTTAAGGAGAAGGTGGCTAGATATATTAATGGCTTGAGGTTCAATATTCAGGATGAGCTAAGTATGTTAAGGGTTAATACAGTGGAGGATGCTTATCAGTATGCATTAAAGGCAAAAGATAAGTTAAGGAGGCAAAGTAATCCTAGAGGAAAGGAGAAGCAAGTGAGTAGAAATGGCAAAGATAAGCAGACCGTTGAGGAAGAACTTGACCAAAGGACACTTAGGAGAGGAAGTGGTAACAAAGATTTCAAAAGTACTTGTTTCAAATATGGTGGCATAGGACATAGAGCTTTTCAATCTTTCGAGGGATCTAGCAAAAGCGTGGGCAAACAGAATCTTGTGGCACATGAGGAGCAAACTACTGATGCACTTATGGAGAGTATGGCAGAACCTGAGATGGGAGAGTCTCTTATGCTTAGGAGAGTCATGTTGAGTAAGAAGGAAGCTGAACCTATACAAAGGAGGAATTTGTTTAGGACTGTATGTAAATCAGGCGGTAAACGTTGTAAGGTTATTGTGGATAGTGGTAGTACTGATAATTTGGTATCAGAAGAGATGGTGCAAAAGCTTGGCTTGAAAATGCTTAAACATCCTTGTCCTTATGGGATAAGTCGGTTTCAAGATGATATCATGGGTGAGGTTAAAAAACAATGTTTGGTAAACTTCAACATTGGGCCTTACAAAGATGAGGTGTTGTGTGATGTGGTATCTGTGAGTGCTTGTCATGTTCTATTGGGTAGACCTTGACAATATGATAGGGGAGCTATCCATGATTGTAGAAGTAACTTGGTCACAATAGAGAAGGATGGGCAAAAGTTTACTTTGGTTCCGTTGAAGGAGGAAGAGGGGAGAAGTGCAAGGAATCTGAGCATTGTGAAGAGTTACTGTTTGGAGAAGCAGAATATAGAGGTTGATATGGATCTAAAGATTGATCTTGGAGGCAGATCAGGGAATCGGTTGGTATCAGATAAGAGGAAGGGTAGTAGTGAAGCAGTAGAAGACTTTTGTTGTTGATTAGATGAAGTCTTGTAGTAGAGGTAAATCATGAATGCGAAAGACAAGAGGTGGTGATAGAAGTTCTTTACTACCTAATGCTGATGTGAGTCATGATAAAGTAAGTGCAAAGTAGAGTGAGTTGATGAGTCTGACAGAAGAAAGAGCAAAAGTGCAGAGAAAGAAAGTTGCAGATAAAGAGGATATTTGGATTAATAATGAGAATGGGATTTATGTCCTGAATCCTGTAAGATGTTCACAAGTTCCTCTTATGGAACATCTTCTTCTCACCATGGGTGTCTGATGCAGGAGCATCCTTGGGTCGTTGGCAATCTTGCATCACCCAAAAATAATTTTCTTTCTATTTGTTGTTAGTTTTGTTTCAGTTAGCCAGTTCTGTGTTTTTAGTGGTGTTCCTTGGATTTGGATAATTTTCTATTGTGAACCTCAGGGTATGTTTTGGACATTATGTTTTACTTATGCCTGGGTTCACACCTCAATCGGATACTTCGCTGAGGAGATATTCTGGATTCATGGTCAATTCTGTGTGTTCTTCAAGTTCTAATGGTTGGACGAGTTTTCCAAACTCGCGAATCATTTTCCCAATCGGCGAAGCTTTGCGACTCATATCATGATGTTCTTGGATCTTTGGCTGACGTCTCTCTTGAATCACACGTCATTTCTACATCTTGGCATCGAGATCCTTATGATTTGGGTCCTGACCTATATTTCTTTATTACATTTTTTGTCTTGGAAAATGTAATTGATCTGACCGACATATGAGTTGCAAAGGCTCTATATATTGAGGCAGTTGATCTTTGTTTGGGGGGGGGGCAGCTGAGTAGTGATAGAATAAGTTGTAAATATAGCTCCTTGAGGTTAGGATTGCTACGATTTGTTTATGATTATGGGCATGTAAGCCTAAGAATGTAAGCTGCATGTTGCAGACCAATCATATGTACATTCTTGAATCTGTGATAATGCAAACGTGGGATTTTGCATGTTTCCAGTTCATTGTTGAGTTCTTATTGATCTTGTGTTGTTGATTTCCTTTGTGTTGACTCGTGCTGCATGGTTTCGACTATCTCCATTGGGGAAACTCCTACCATGACTGCGCCACCCTTCAAGGTGGAAAGGAGTTTGTGCAACACGTCCATCAAAGGTGGATCATCCTCCAGATGTGGAAAAGTGATAAAATGATAAGTCCACCAAAGGTGGAAGTCCCACTTAAGGTGGAAAAGTGATAATGTGATAACACCACCAAAAGAGGGTATATTCCTATGTGGTCCCTAAGTATACTTAAGCAACACGTACGTTTAGAACTAATGTTACTCAGGAACGCGTCCCCAGTATTGTTTTTAGGTCCCCCTGTCCTGAAAACGTCCTAGGGATAGGATGCCAAGGGGACTTTGACTTTGACTTCTAGAGAAAATTTGACTTTGACTCTCAAAATAACACAAATTTGGCATATGAATTCTACTAATTCTTATATATTAAGGTTCTATTATGTATAAGTTTTCATATGAATATTTTGAATTTCTAAGGTTCTATTATGTATAAGTGCATGCTTTATCCATGTTTTCATATGAATATTTTGAATTTCTCTACATATTTTAAGTTTTCCTATTGTTATATAGCCGTCCCCAAAATTGGCAAAAAAAATTGTCGTCTTGGAAATTCGTCCCCCTGTCCCCGAAACGTGGGGTAACCTTGTTTAGAATCTAGGATAATGACTTACGAAGTGCAGCAATTAAACCCACCAACATTTCTATCTCCAACCTTTGGTTTTCTCAACTCTTTGTAAAGGTTTAATTTCTCCCTGAATTCTATTCAAATCCATGCCTGTAGATCTGAACCCATGATTTGCTAATCAGTTAGCAGTTCTATCTCCATTTTGATGCCTGTAGATCTGAACCCATGATTTTCTAATCAGTTAGCAATTCTATCTCCATTGTGATGGTAATGGACAAAGGTAATGCTTACAAGCTGCCCTCTCCGTTCTGTTGTCTCTTCAGTAATCCATATAATCAGCTAGAGATAACATTGCCACTCAAACATTCAATAACAATTTCAACCACCAGTCTTGGAATTCTCAACTTAATATCCAATTTGAACCCCATCACTAACTTCTCTACCTCTTCCATATTATTGGAGTTAATAACTGTAGAAGCAGCTCTGGGCTTTTAGAACAAGATGGTGAAGTTTAGTAAGTCTTCCTCCACAACATAATCCAGGGAAGGAAAAGAATTTGCGACTCAAGACTCCTTTATCCCTTTTATACATGCAACCTGCACAACTAGCCCTCTACCTAACTATCAACTAATCAGCTAACTTATTAACATCCAACAATGTCCCTCAATAGAACCTACACTAAGACACCACTTAACCTATGTACTGCTGGATTCTGTCCTGATTTTTTAATCCCCCAGTTTCTATGTAAATTTTGTATCTAGTATTTTTGGGCCCCTTCAATAAGGAAATCAATGGAACATGGCACTCAACATGTCTTTTTTTCTGTCATCATACTTAACATTTATCAATGTGTATGGCCTACAAAATGCAATATACATGATACAAGAATGATATGCCATAAATTTATCTTGAGATCCATTTGAATATTTTTGTGTGTTGAGCTATATATCACATTGTTTCTTCTCTCACAAATCTCTCCTACACATGCTTAGGCATGGAATGTAGGACATCTTATGTATAAAGTATTTATTACATCTGGTGAAGTGCATGAGAGGTTTGAATCATCCTCGTGGGAAGATACAGCTAAAGACACCTTTAAAGTTTAAACTCAATTTTCCTCGAGAAGTGTGAGAAAAAGGAAGCTTTTGTTAGCAATCTTATCCCCATCCCATTCAAGCTGATTTATCATCAAAAAATCAACTGCAAATATGAAATATGCACCAGGGAAGAAATTTCTATTGTTATTGTTCTAAAAAACATTCCATTTTTTGCACTCATGTATTGCTAGAAATCTATTGAATTGTACTCTGCAATAATATATAATTCTCATGTTATGACAGTATTTATAATTTCATCAACTTTGTTGGATTCTAAAGTTATTTGAAGGTCATATTATGACCTTGCAAGGTTGTTGCTAGGTCCAAAAGTTAGTTGAGCTAATTGTAGATCCTTAAAAAACTTGTCAAATTTAATATTCTAATAGTTTACAATTCATACAGGCTCTTGGATTCTTGGTCCATAAGACCATCATATGCCTAACTCAGTGAATTTTGGAAGGTCTCTTCAATCTCATTTTTGTATTATTTGTCAAATGTGCTAAAAATACCTGCTTATTTTGAGTTTATAATGTGTTTTGATTTTGGTATTTTTTGGAAACCATCATTAAATTGGAAATATAAAATGTGCTTGTATGAGGTACTTACAAATTAAAATAATTCAATAAGTTCTATTGAAACTGGAGAGTAAATGTTACATAATAGGGTCTTTAATATATATCAATTATATTAATCTCAGAATTTTCATGTAGTTGTATTATATATAAACATCCTTAGACCGATTTCAGTTTGCATTTCAACTAATATATTGTATGTTTCAATTGGGATTATACTGTAATTTTTCAAAAACAAATAATTATTGCATTTTATGTTGCAGTGTTTCATCTTCAGTTGAGTCAGTCAGGAAAAGAAGATTTGCAAGAAAAGCTATGTCATTTGTATTGCTTGGCATCACAGGAGGTTTTGTTTTAAGTTCTTTTGATGATTTTGCTGTCTACCATAAATGTAGCAGGTATATTGAGATTCTAGATAGTTCTATTCACATTATTTGAATTGATGTGCACTTGGATTAACTAGGCAAATACCAACATCTATTTGCTTGCAACAAAATACTATTAATAAGAAAAATATCACCATTCAACACTAATTTCCTTGGGTGCCTATATCTTGAAATAAAACATAGGATGTGTACAAAACGGAGCCTTTTGGATATCCTTGATAACTAAGGATTAGACCAAGGGGAGGTGAGCTAGTGAGTACAATATGATCTATTGCCCTTTTTCAAACTAAATTTTCTTTGTTGAATCCTATCACGTTCATTTTATTCTTAGAATCTTATATATTTATTCATTTAACTCCACAATCAAATTTGATTACCATATATTTAATATGTCAATATTGTATAAGCCCTTAACACATTCTCTTTTCCTTCACAAAAATTGTTTTTTTACACCTTCACATTTGATGGATTTTTGGTGCTTATGACCTTGAATAAGATTTTCAATGTGCTTTGGAGGTCAAGAGAAAATATGATCACAGAGCTTCATCTAAGTCATACTTGCATTGAAATTGGGGGAAATGTTTAAATTCTTTGGCATTTCTTTTGCCTCGCAGGCCTCCTCTTTTGAACTCTTAAGACTGATACAAAGAATCCAATGAAAATCTGTACTGGGTAACCATATCCATGATAATAGCAGAAAAATTCCAAATTAATTCTAAAATGACAGCTGCTGCACACATTAATTACTCCTGCTGGACACATTCTAAGTAGTTTATGAAAAGCTTGCTAGGCTGTTAGGAGGTTTTCTTTTGGCTAACTGGCATGGCACTCTCAGTTTTCAGAGGGTGGCCCAGGAGATTGCTTTCTTTCCAAGAGACTTGAAAGTGATAATTATTGATTTCCATCATTATGGGATTGCCCTTTCTGCTAAGTAAATTTTTTGTGCTGTTGAAGGCTCAGAGACTTGGAAGATTCTCATTAGGCACTATGCGGAGTCTAGAGCCTCTTATGGTAAGAAATGTTGCCAAGGTCTATGGTTGTAGGCCCTACTCTTGATCCTTGCCCTTATCAAAATTTAAAGGAGCTTCTGACATCTCGGAAGCATGGGAATTTGTCGAATACACAGTAGATGGGTTGGTGGCCGATTCAGAGTAGGTTATTTTTCATTTTCCAACTTCTATTGTAATTCTCTATTATTACTACTTATGGGCACCCTTTTGGCTATTGCCAATGACACTTATTTTTCGGAGGATGGCCGAGGAGATTGCTTTCTTTCCAAGAAACTGGGTGAAGTGATCATTATTGATTTCCATCATTAAGGGATTGCCAGTTCTGCTAAGTGGATATTTTGTGGCGTTGAAGGCTCAGAGACTTGGAAGATTCTCATTAGGTACTATGTGGAGCCTAATGCCTCTTATAGCAAGAAATGTTTCCAGCTATGGTTTTAGATCCTACTCTTAACTCTTGCCCTTATCAAATTTAAATGAGCTTCTGGTATCTCAGAAGCATGGGAATTTGTCAAACACACAGTAGATGGGTTCGTGACCAATTCAGAGCAGGTTAACTTTCAATTTCCAACCTCTATTGTTGTAACATACCAGCTATAACTACCCTAAAATAAATATTTTTTTTCATACAAGAAATAGGAATAAGCTTTAAACAGATAACAGAAATAACTGCTATCCTTTTCCTATGATCATGAAATAAGTTCGTTAACTAACTGAAAAGGATTTTCAACTAACTTCACATGAAAATCTGATTAGCTAACTTAATCCGTTTCTTTAACATTGAAGGAAAGAACGTAACATATTACTTTCACATGAAAAGAAACTAAAAAATCTTCATTCTTTAATTGAAATGCAAAATATGTATATATAACCCAAATAACCACCAAAGTATAAATCATAGAACCTGGTAACTTGATGGTTCAATTTATGTTGTACTTCTTTTAGCTTCATACCTCCATAGGGAGGGAGAGTATCATCAAGGGGTTTTTACCACCCAACTGTTGATCTTAAAATCGTGACCTAATGGTCAACTGCACAACTTCCACATGAAAGTGGCCCGACCCTTCCCACAGGCATGCGAATACAGTCTTCAGTTTTTCTTTTGCCATCCGAGACTTGGTGTAGAACCCACAACTGTCTTAGCCAACCGACCTATAGATATCTTTGCCTAACAGGGTGACCTTCCTAGCTAGACATTGCCTACTCGTTCTAGTGAGTGATGTTTTCTACTTGTAGCATAGTACCACCTTGGCCAAGGTTTTAAGGTACAAGCACCGTACTTCGTGCTGTTGCCAAACTTGTATAAGAGTCCTTTGACTCCTCTCATTAGATGTCCGCAACCTTAAGGACTTATAGTCCAAATGGCAATTACAATATTTTACTGACCGAGGCCATGTGATCACATTCCTAATCCACTAGGACAACTTTCTTAGCCACCACCTAGTACTTGGGTTAATAAAAGGGTTCAACAACTTCTAAGACCCTTATGGAACATGCATTCTTTAGGTGACACCCTTCCATAGTTTATTAGTTTGGAAAATTTACCCTTTCCAAGGTTTTTGTTGTCACAAAAGTTTGCACCCTTGCTTGGCGTTTGATCCCCAAGCAACCTTGTGAAACATGGAAACAACCTCCAAGTGTGGGACCTTGACAAGTGAGGTTGAGGCTTCAAAGAAGGCCGACTTCCTTTCTAATCAGGATGTAGTGTTGAACCAACCCAATACTTGAAAACCTACTGCTAACCTAACCTGCCAACTTTTGGAGGAAAAAGGAAGAAGAAATGTAGAAAGTAAAGGGGAGGTGATGCACCTAGATTCAAACTTTGATCTCCTTTTGCCTACTGCACAAGACATCAATAAAACTATTACACTTACACAATTCCCTATCATTATCAGCTCCCATGGCTACATGAACGTTATGTCTTAATAAGATTTTGCAAGGAACCTAAACATTCACAAGTAAAATCTATTAAGCATATCAACACAGTCATGCAATCTAGAAATAGAGAAAATGTATCCAAACAAGAAAGCAAGGTCATTTGCACAAGATATTTGGACTTAGAAAGAGGTAAAGTAATAATTTTATCAATGCAAGGCAAGGCAAAGTTTTACAATTACAAAAAACATGGAATTCTATAAGAGAAACAGGAAGGAGATCTTGAATTATGGTACAAATTGCTTTTTAAAGAGCCAACATAACTTAGATTACATCGTTGGAGTACGAACCCTAACCAGACTAGCGTTAGGGTATAGAGAGAACTTGATTGTATGAATCAGATCGAAATCTGATCTTTGACATGCATCTTGATCTCGGAGTTGACAAGAAGAGGCCCAATGAATGCCTCTGCAATTGAGAAGAGGGAGAAGCCATGCCTTGGAGATGGTTGTGCAACAAGTATGGCATTTGAAAGTGCTTTTGTCAGAGAAGAAAGATGTCTGCAAACAAAAGCAAAGCATGGAGAGTGTCTTGGAATGGCGTGTGCAGAGCCTGAGGAAATTATGACACCGTTCTAAGTTGATAGATTCGCATGGAGGTCGTTGGAAGTAGATCTGCATTAATGTCCGCCTCCCTGTCTGGTAAAAATCTTCGTAGCCGTTGGAAATCAATTTAGGGCCGTTGGTTTGAATGCCAATTGTCGATGCAGGAGCTTTGCGCGCAATCAGACTACTAGAAGTAGTTGGGAATTTCCTCAATGAGTGTTTAAAACACAATTGTCGATGCACTGGAATCAATGGTTGGCATTGAAGTGTTCATATGCTTTAACCCATGAAGTCGTTGAAACCCATGAAACACAACAATGAGCTCCCGAGAATCCATTTGTCCTTGTGAATTTTTCGCTGACGTGGATGCCTCATGCTACCTCCCTCGACCTTTCCTTTCTTCTCGGATGATCGTTGAGACACTTGAAAGATCTCAACGAGCGTTGGGCATCTGTTCTTTTGTGTTTTCTTTGTTGACTCAACAATCAGGCTGCATGCATCCGTTTTTGCCCGGTCGCTCACCAAGGCTCTCTATAGGTCTCAACGAGCGTCTGAGTATAGCTTTTGTATTTCATAATCCATTGACTCAGAACCATCGGCGAGTCGTTGAAACATCAACTGAGTTTCCACGAGCACCGGGTGACACCACATGAACATTGAAGGAACATAATTTGTTGCCTCCTTCACTCGGGGACTTGATGAGACCACAAAGCACTTCACCGTGCTCTTGACCTTCAATCTCTTGTTCTGCCAGCACAGGTGTCCACTATTCATTTGATCTCCTACAAGTTTTGTCCAATCCTTTACTTGCTCGCTCGTTGAGACCAAAAAGGAACTTCAACGAGCATTCGAGTACAACCACTATTCTTTTTGCGAATTCTACGTAGGATTTCAGAGCTCGACGAGTGCTAGGAAACATTTCACCGGGCATATGAGGAGGCTTTACAATAGTTTACATGCTGACTTAGACACAAACACAAGCACTCAAAAGGTCGATGAGGAGAAAAGATACTCCAACGAGTCTATGAATAAACAACAACAGGCTCACTTAAAACAACTAAAGACTATGTGCATATAAGTTATGTGCCTAGGTCATCGTCGGAAGGGAACAACACATGGGGCCAAAAGTTCGAATATTTAAAAGAGATCAGGATAGAAGGTGCCTTGGATGGACGAAGCCACTGACAGAAGGTAAAAAGGGACTCAAGCCGGTAGAACTTAAGTGAAATACCTGACTGAATTTCTCAACGCAAGATTGTAATGTCCGATGAAAACAACTAAGGAAAGGAACACAAGGGCCTAGGGTTTATTTAGGGTTTTAGCCAACATGAAAGCGTTTAGCCTTAGGGTTTCATAGAACAAACATCAACTAGGCTAATGATGGCAAAAAAGTCAACAATTTCATAACATAAATTCCCATTAGGATGCATCGAGGTTCGCAAAACATGAAAAGGCTTGGAACAGATTAATCCCCCATTGTTTGAAACTTTGACCAAGTTCTTATTATTGGATTTATTATTTCTTAGAACTTCAGATCTTCTTTTCATGTAGTAACATGGTTATGTTCCATTCCAGATTCCAATTGACAGAATCCTAATAAATCCTTTTGCATGCCGGTGTGATTATAGATACCATTTAGCATTCTCCATTCTGGATGTTGTAGATTTATTAATGAATAGAATAATAAGTTAACAAGGTATGGGTTTCCCGTGGTTAATACAAGAACCAAAATGTCCAAGCTTCATCGCATTACCAATACAAGTGGAAGATTCCATTTATAGATTGAAATCTATTCAACCTTATTTGGTGAAATGAGCATGCCATTTAGTTCAATAAGATGACATTATTGGAGAAACACTGAACAAAAATCATACTCCTTGGTAAAAGGTATTCCTATTGCGCGACCTTAAGATCATTCCATAGGATTCAATAAGGGTGAAACGTGGAACATTCCATATGGTGTTTTAAACTAGATTTGTTAGCACAGTAATTTGTTCCTTGCGAATGCTCAACCTTATATACGTATTCTTTTTAATGCACAACACTATTTGTTCTAATCGAATGCACAGTAAATTATGATCTTATTGATACACAACAAGATACACACACACACATATACATACATACTCTTGTTGAGTACCCAACATAGCATACAATTATTGAATACATAGTAATATTAATGAATATCAAATACACAACAATCCATACTGTTCTCGATTACAGAGTTATGCACATCCTTATTGATTATACAACAAGGTATATTAGATGCTTTATGATTGATAAACCACATGATTAATAAAGAAATGATTGTCATGGAAACATTCTACACCAAGCACGTTACTGATAAATTCCATGGGAGATGTTTATTATGAATAAGAACATGCCTGGTTCGATATGTGATTAATGAAGACTCGATTCAACCTGCTAACTGATGATTCGAGAAAAACTCTTGGCTAAATTTGATTATAGTTTAATTCTTGAATTGTGGGAGAGAAAAATCATCCCTTAATGGTTCTTGAAGATAGAAAGGAGCTTATTGCTTTAGAATCCCCCTTCCATGTTGCCAAGCCTGCCCCAAATATACAAGGCAAGAATGGTTTTGAACAAGCATTCCTCTATTCTAGGAGCCGTTTCTCCCCGAATTCCTTGCCCCATCCCCCCATTGGAGAAAAGAAACTGTTACACATAACAACAAGCAAGATAAGAAATTGTCCGAATCCAAAGAGTCGAGCTTTTGCTAAGAAACGACTGATAAGGAATTCTTGATTTTAACATCATTATGCTTGATGATTGGTTCGGTTTCCAGAGGATTCAATATTTGAATAATAATGCAATTATACATTGTGTGTATTAAGTAATTATTAATATTTTTGATCCATTTGATCGGGGTGCAATCATATGATAGATATAGAGCTCTACACTTCTACGCAAGAGTAAACTTTATATATATATAAAGCCCGTAATGCTTAAAGATTGATCTAGATATAAGTTATTTCAATTTAAATTCAATTACTAATATGGTCCATTAAACATTTATGACTATAGCCAAATAATAAGTCATGATTATTAATTACTAAGAAGATACGAATATTACGTATAGTCGTAGTTATGTATATAAATAATGAGAGATCGCTAAGAGGTTATTCCATAAAAATCAATAGAAAAATATTGCAATGCACTTCTATTGATAAAGATTCATTAATTCTTTAAGTAAGAACAAGGTCAAGGAATGACAACCAACCCAACATAACCAAGGCAACAACCTAACCCAAAACCTGATTACTAGATACTTAGTTCTAGATTCTTGCTTAGGTGGCTTTTCCAACCTTCACCACGTGTCCACATCCCCTCACTTTGATGATACTCTTTCCCCGCTCGTAAAATGATCATTGCAAAAATTATAACATTAAATCATTTATAAAATTATAGTTCACATTGACTATCCATAATGAAATCCGACATAATTCTTCCAAATATTCCACATAAGTAAATTTAATCACATTGATCAAAATTTATTAACTCAAATAAATGAAAACCACTTAACCGTCTAACATCACACTTCACATGAAATAGTTATTACAGTTATTTCAAAAGGTTCATATGGAAAGGATGTAACACATCCCCCCCTTGTGAATCATCGTCCTCAATGATTGCTCTTTATCAATCTTCCAAATAATATCAGAGTTTCATAACACGTTTAGAAAATTAAAACAATTGACGACATTTCTAGAGGATCTCATCACAATCTTCCCAAATAGCATTGTCCTTTCCATATTGATCCCATTGGACCTTGCACCGAATAACCTCGCGGTTACGTAAGCTTAGCTTCCGTACCTCGAGCACCTTGAGTGGCTCGATCATTACCACTCGTAGATCTTGCATTTGCAAGGAGTTCCAATCAATTATATGCTCAATATCTGCTATATATTTCTTTAAATAAGAAACATGAAAAACATTGTGTAACCAGGGGAGAGCTAGTGGTAGAGCAATTCAGTAGGTTACAAAGTTGCTGATTTCCAGGACCTTAAATGGTCCCACACATCTGGATGTCAGTTTGGAAAACTCCCCAAACTTAATGGAACTTTTATGGGGTTTAGCCCTTAGGAGAATTTCCCCAAAATCTCAAATTGTCCAGTTGAGCGTTTAACATTCGCATAACTTGTTTGTTGATCATTAATCTAAGCTAACCTTTCTCTAATCAACTGTACACATTCTTCTATTTCCGAGAGTATCTTGGGTCCGAGGATTATCCTATCCTCTAGCTTATCCCACCTGATAGGTGTCTTGCACCTTCTACCATACAACGTGTGAATAGGTACCATTTTGATGGCTGACTGGTAGGATTTGTTACAGGCAAACTCATCTAATGGTAAGTAATCTTCCAAAATACATTGTTGGTCCACGCAGTATACCCCATAAGATCCCCAAGAGCCTGGTTTACTTGCTCTGCTTGACCATCGGTCTCCGGTGATGTGCTAAATGTATGTTCAACTGGATTCCTAAATTTGCAAACAAGGTTTTTCAAAATCGAGATGTCATTTCGGCATCTCAGTTTGAGATGATTTCCTTAGGAGTTTTCATGTAATCAGAAAATTTCCTAAACAACTTTCCATGCTACAAAGGGTGTTGCTTCGGTTAAGCTTCCCGAAAATAAATGAGCTACCTTGGTTGATTTGTCTATCACTACTAACATACTTGTTGTGTCTATTTCTTGAAGTGAGTAATCTTAGATAGTATCCATGCTGATAATATGCCATTTCCATTCTGAAATGGTGTGTGATTGTAACAATCATTCTGGTTGTTGGTATTCAACCTATACTCTATGGCGTTTGTGACACTCGCCTCAATCTAGCGGCAATTTTGCCCTTCATTTCTTCTAGAAGGTATAGGAATTTAATATTGGCTTAAGGTTTGGTAACAACAATATACCTTAAGCATGGTGCTGATTGAACTTCCTTTATTTTTAATTTTCCCTTAACTCTGATGAGTTGGGTACTTACATTCGCCCTCGATAACGTTAAAGGTCATTGGATTCAATTTTGAGTCTTTCATACCTTGATCCTGGAAATTGGTTCAGAAGGGCTTTCTAAATCCTATTGAAATGTACATTCCCTTTTCAACTCTAGAAAAACTCGTCCTAAAATCTGTTCTAACGGTTATCATGGATGATAGGTGTCTTCGGCGACTAAAGGCGTTAGCCACAATTTTCTCTTCGCCGTGAAAATAACTTCTTTAAATCATAGTTAGAGTCTAACTCCAACCATTTTCTTTATCTTTTATTCATTTTAGGTTGATTAATTATGGATTTTGATCCTTGATGATCTGAATTGAGTACATTAGGCTTCCTATCATATAACACTGTCACATTTGGAGAGTACACCTCTTAATCCCCTTTGTATGCATTTGTAGAAGTATGCTATGTTTAGAGGAATCTAGTACTTCAAAAGTTGGCGCTAAGGTTAGTCTTACATCCAAATAAGCAAAAGTCATCCGACATTCCTTTGTCCGTTCAAGCTTGCAAGGATTTCATTACAAACTTCCTACATCAATCTGCCAGAACCATAAACTTTGCTCTAGTGTCCCTTTTTATTCTTGGGTAGAACTAAATGCTCCATTTTGAAATGAGGTGCACTTGAATAACTTTTCAAGTAATTTATGTTTTGCAACAGTTGCAATTTATTTGTAGATGCTGAAAGTTCTATTCTTCACTCTTGGAGTAGACCAAAATGTCATCCAAAAAAGGCTAATGCTAGCTTATCTAGATAGTATCGAACTCATTACTTATCGAGTTTATAAGAGTTGTTTAGCATGGATGAGCCCGAAAGGATAACACTATGAATTCGTAATGTCCTAATTGATTTGGAAAACGGTTTAATGTCTGTCTTCTTCCTCCCATTTGAGTTGATAATATCCTGTTCGCAAAACTTTCTTGGAAGACACTGTAGCTCCTTGCATTTGTTTGTACCTATCAACAATTCATGGTAAAAGTCCTGGTTCCTTATGGTGACCTTCTCAACCTGTGATGGTCAAGGTATAGTTGTAAGATTTCGTCCTTCTTTCTCACAAGTATTACCAAAGCTTCCAGGTATTAGGATATGTCCAGATGTGATGTCCCCTTTCTCAAATAGGATCTAATAGTAATAAATAATAATAAGAATAAAATATCAAAAAATAGTAATAATGAAAGAAAATCTAATAAATAGATAATAATTTTAAAATATTAAAATATATATTTAATTCTTATATAACTTGTCTCAAAGTAATATTTACTATATAATTAAAGATTTAATTAAATAATATTTTTTACAATATTTAATCAAAGTAATATTTAACCATGTTTCTGATTATCGACTAGTTAATAAGACTAAACATATAAAGGGCAACGATTATTATCGATGAGATAATATCCCATAATCGACAAGTATGGGATGATGCGAAGGCGATTATGAATAGTCACGAGAGGTGTCTCTTCGGATCCAACATTACAAACGTTAATGATTATTACAAAAGAACAGTCAAAGAGAACAAATTAGACAAGGATAGCAAAATTTTATATGAGAAGTCGATAAAATCTAAAAAATAAAGTTATGTCATTTCAAGGAGAGAAGAGCTAATTTACTTGGTTAAACACAATCCTAAGGGATTCTGGAGAGAACTTCAACAAAGGAGAAAGCAAACGGAAAACAGTATTACGGATGACCAATGGCTTGATTATGCAAAACTCCTATAGGAGCGGACACAAGACAAAAGTAGCCCTATAATTAACACCTCCATTGAACTCTTTTTGGTGGAAGATATTAAGCAAGGTATAAAGAGTCTAGCAAGTAAGAAAGCAAAAGATATCGATGGGTTGCAAGCTGAATTCTTGAAGTGGGGAAGGGAACTACTTGCACCTCACATCCAAAAAAAATTCAATAATGTCAACCAAAATGGTTTTCCGACAGAATGGACTACTAGTGTGGTTATACCTCTCCACAAGAGTGGTGATCTTAATAATCCGTCTAACTACCGCACGATTATGGTCAATCCGCTTCTTGGTAAATTATTTGGGGGCATGGTAGACCGCAGAATCTGTAGTTGGGCAGAAAAGGAAGAAAAGAGAGTGAAAGGGCAGGCTGGATTTAGACCAAAGCACTCCACCATCGATCACTACATCACTCTTAGACACCTTATTGAGAAGGTTTGGGATCATCAAGGTAGAGAGGCCTTCTGCTGTTTTGTCGATTTCAAAAAAGCATTTGACACGGTTCCTAGAGACAAGCTCTGGAGAAGAATGGAGGAACTCAAGGTTCCGAAGAGCTTAGAGCAGCGGTACATAGACTTTATGAGCATGTTAGAGCGAGAATCAAGACAAAAGAAGGCATGTCAGAATGTTTTATCATTGATATTGGGGTAAAACAGGGCTTTCCTCTCTCACCCACTCTCTTTGGTTTGTATATTGATAAACTTGAAGAGTGCCTAAACAAAACTACGAGGGAGGGCGTTGAACTTGCTAGATACGTGGTGAAGCTATTTCTTTATGCAGACGGTCTCATTTTAATTGCACAAACAGCCAAGGATCTGAGAGAACACTTGAGGGCTTTAGAGAGTTTCTGTCAGGAAGTTGGGATGCAGGTGAACACTAGAAAGACTAAGATCATGATTTTTTCTTTAAAGAGGAAAAAAGCAACAAGTTAATTTCCTCTTTGAAGGAAATGTGCTTGAGATTGTGGAGGAATATAAATACTTGGGAATTGACTTTCACAATAGGCTCAGTTGGGAGACATGTAGGGCTAAATGGATGCAAGGGGGATGGAGAGCTGCTTTCTTACTTCAAAACAAGTGTAGACAAGCAAAAACTATGGGATTGGAAAACCAAGAAGACTCTTTTTGGCCTGCTGGTCACTCTAGTTGTGCTATATGAATGTGAGGTTTGGGGGAGCAACCTTTCTAAACACAAGTGGAAACAAATTGAAAGAATACAAAAACATCTTATCACTACTAGCCTTAAAGTCAAGTCAACAATTCCGTATGAGATTCTCCTAGCTGAAGAAGGTATGTTCCCGATGGAAGCTTCAACAGTTATCTGTTTGTTAAGCTATATAAACAAAGTTGAAAATATGGATAAACATCATTGGCCCAAGTTAGTGGTCGATGGGAGATTAGTCCGTAGAAAGAAGACGTGGATGAGGCAGAACAAGGCGTGGTTGAATAAGTGGGATATTGACATACGAAAATGTCCCAACACCAAGGAAGAGATAAAAAGACTTGTGCTGGAAAAATTCAAGGCTGCCATATGGACAAAGCAAATAAGGCGGAAAAAAACCTACTATGTGAAAGAGTTCAATCCCTCTTGGAGTCACAAAGATAAAGACTACTTACGGGTGACAATCAAAGGTAAAGCCAGATTGCTAGTAGCACAATTGAGAACCAGATCCCATCATTTGTGGACCGAGACGGGTAGATGGACGGTTCCCAAGGAGGTTTGGGATGAAAGAACGTGTATTTTCTGCAGGAAAGGATGTGTTGAAATGGAATGACATTTTATTTTTGAATGTGCTGCATACCAGGATATCCGTGAACAATATAAGAACAATTTGAAGGAGGGTTGTCTACATCAATTGTTTGATGAAGCAAGACTTCACAAAACCACTAGTTTTCTGATAAAAAATCATAACAAGAGGGCTGACATTGAAAAGAACATGAAAACAGTTTAGGTTTTTGATGCGTGGTCCCTTAGACTGTTTGGTCTCGTGGATGTCAACAAAATACCTTCATTCATTCATTATATATGCTGAAGACTTCAGTTGGGATAAAGATTAATTTTTCATCCGAAAAACATTGTTGTTAATATTTTTTGAAGATTCTTATTGCTAGCTGAATATATATTAGAATTGCATAAGTCTTCATATAGAATATTTGTGGTTGCTGTGGAAAACATTGCAGGCACGAGGCCTTTGGAAAATCGCACGGGTTCCTTGCATCTGCAGTGCCTATACAAGGGGACTCAAATATTATCGAAGGAGGTAGAAACTGGCGCTGTTGATGGGAGTGCTGGCATGAGATTTCTTTCCGTTTGTTTAGAAACAATGTACAAAGAGATGACTGAACGCTCCGTGTCGATTGGCATCTGAATCGTGAGTTTCTTCCCTGAGTTGTGGCAGTGTCTCACTGGCGCTTGGTGTTTCTCATTGTGATAATCGTTTCATCCTCGTGCATGTTAATTTAGAGGAAGAGAAGTTCACATTCCATCTATTCACGAGAATCACATCTAGCACAACCTTGAGGATTATTTCTTGTTACAAATTGTAGCACTCCAGCGATTGTATTCAGTTGCCCTAGCATGGAGGAATTGCAGAGGTGCAACGATTCATACACACTCAGTGTGAGTTTCAAATGCTTTTCTTGGGATGGAATTACTTCTCTATTCATAAGGATTTGCACCAATCAGAGAGCTGTGCCAAAACGCCATCCAGGAAAAATAACGTTTCGCCTTATGAGAGAAGATTCAAACTAGAATATGAAGAGCTGTGATGTAACATCTTGGGAGTCTTTGTTATAGGTAATTTAGTTTCTCTCATCCACTACCTCTGCCCGCATTGACGTTGATAATTACAACTCTCGATTATATCTATGAAGGGTATGAATTATATTATTGCAAAACAAAAATTACAAGTAGTTCGTTATGAAGAGATACAAACTCTTGAAGAATAGGCATGCCTTCTAGAATGCAACCCTCCCTTCACATAAGGTATAAGATGGAGTTTGAATCATTGAAAAAATCATCAATTAGAACCTAATTTATTTCATATTTATACTTTATTGGAAATATGATACAGTATTCCGACTTGATAAAGAGCAAATATACAAGTGTATGTGAAGTATATGTATAAAAAGAGTGAAGAATATAATAGATTTTTGAATAAGAAGGTATGGAAAAGTAAGAACAGATTTATGGAGGATCTATAGCAGACCTGGAACAGACCTATACAAAGTAATTGCATGATCTTAGAGAATATATTAGGAAAAATGCATACTATCAGAATAGTTATCAATCTTATTGTCCAAGGCATTTTGGTTATAGGAATAATCATTACAAACCAACGATCATTTCCATCAACTGTTTCCATTTCATTAATAATAAGGGAGTTGATATTTGCAATAAGCATATTGTTACTATCTAAATTCTTTTAAGAGTATAAGTTTTAGTCTCCTGCAATCGAAGTTATAAGAAAATTAGTCCCAATCCCGAAAAAGAACTATGAGGGAACATTACACACGAAATAACCCTTAACAATTCTTGTAATCACGCCTACAACTTCATTAACTCAATGGTAGACTTCCTATACAACTTTGGATTATTGGTTTGGTCTTCTGTTAACATGTCATTAAAGATAACTACACTTCCAATGATGGTTTCTTCTCCTTAATTGCCTTTTCTATTCCTCCCTCATGGTATGAGGGTACCTTGTAATCAACATGTCATCGAGGTAGTTACCTTCTTGGTTCACTGATTTATCCATCTTAGCCACGAATATCCTATAACATTTTAGTTGTATGGTAGAAATTTGTTGTCTCTAGTCTTCTTGTTGAATTCTTTTGATTATACATTCTATGATGAGAAAGTTACATCCTATTATCTGTTGTGAGGTTTTCACACCATCGCCCCATTGTAAATGGGGACCCCCTCTTTTGCAGGCAGTAGGAGTAGTGGTCTTAGGTAGTCTTTGTTGGCGACAGTTTTCAAGTCCCTTGGTCCAGCAAGTGAAGTTTGGAAGTTGGTTTTGGGCAGTTTTGGCCTGCTGGGAAGTCAAGTTTGTCTGGTGCATGGGCCAGAGTTGTGCTAAATCTTTCAGGAATATGGGATAAAAACCAAAGGATTTGTGATGAAACAAGTTTAAACCCTCTGAGAATCCTTGTTCCAGCTTCAATTCGATCTTAGAAAGTCGAAATAGATTGTG
>MU226316.1:3855819-3887698 GCA_018584345.1 Thuja plicata
TGTTAGTGTGAAAATTCTAAGAATTTCCCTTGAATCATTGCATCTATGGAGGTAGCGCCGCTGGCAAGCTTTCATTAGGTTTGATCCCCGTCCATTTGCTAATCTTTCCTTTCCATAGGAGTAGTAGTAAAGCATTGAGTAGTTTAGTAGTGAGAGTTATAATGAGCAAAGTTGGAAGTGATATAAATTAAGGAGATAGATCCATTGAGTATACATTGCAAAGCTAAGTCCCATCATCATCATGACAAGAATCTGATATCCTTGAATGAACAACGTAAGCCCGCCTACGTGATTAACCAGCAAATCACATCAATATAACTGAGTTAGGATCCACAGGAGTAAGGAACCTTGGAGTTTTCTCATGTCCCTCATGAGTAATTACTTTTCAAGAGAGGGTTGAGTGTTTGATATCCTGTATCAAGTGTTCAATTCCTATATGTTATGTAGTGGTACAAAACTCACATCAACATTATCCTTCTTCCGGTTCTTGTTCCTATGAGTATCATCTTCTGAGTCTTTACCCTTGTCTTAGAAACTTTAAGTATAGTTTCTCCATGGGACCTAGTTCAAGGACATCCTTGTCTCCTTCAATATTGTTATAAAGGTCCTTATTAATTATTTGGTCTCTAGTCCATTCATTCCTCTAGTGTGGTACATATGCTAATCACTGGGAAATTTCTTCCTGTATTGATTGGGCAAACTATTACCGAGTAACATTAGTTGATTTTGGGCCTAATTCGGCCTTTAGGTTCTCCTACCAGGTAGCACCACTCTAGATAGTTGGTGGGTTTCCTCACTACTCGACATTCTCTGAGAAAGTTCTACAGGACCTTGCAGAATCTCCTGACACCAAGTCTCCTTAAGATATAATCTTTTCGTTCCATCAATTATCTTAACTATTCATTAGATTCCTCTAAGAATTTGTGTGAGGGTACCTAAGATTCTCACTACAAGTGTTATGTTCCTATCTTCTTTCTTAGTCTTATTTTGACCTTTAAACTGTTGTTCTAGGATTCCGAGTTTAATCTGGGTCTCTTGATCTTGCTGACTATAGGGTTTTCTTTCGTTACGATACTAATTTACCAAACCATTAGCAAATCTCTTCCCGAGTCTCACTATCAACATCAATGATGGGCTCCTCTTGGCCCAGAAATTAGAGATATTATCCTATGAGGGCTTGTTGGTCTTCTTGATCTTCTATTTTCAATTCTTTTCTCTACGACTTTCTGAACTGGGTTTTAGGTTTCGAAGTTAATCTAGTTTACAGTAGAGCTCAACTTTTCTTGATTGCAGGCTGCTCGTGCCTCACATTCCAAAATCATCAGGTAGTTTCTGTTAACGCCTATTCACCTGATGTGAATAATCAGCAAGATTTGTTTTCGCATAAGTTTTGGTCATCCATAATGAATGACTCTTGGGTCATGGACCTTTATCCAAGGATCTCATGGGTTCCATATCTTGTGGAACACCGACAAGTTGGTTTTGGCTTTTCAGGAAGAAGGGTGGTGAGCTCTGAGGTCCAGTGTTGAACCCGATTACTTTGATACCATATGTAACATACCATCTATAACTACCCTTAAAGAAGGAAATAAATTTATTCATACGAGAAATAGGAATAAGCTTTAAACCTATATAATAGAAATAACTGCTATCCTTTTCCTATGAACATGAACTAAGAATTTTGCTAATTGGAAAGGATTTTCAACTAACTTCACTTGAAAATCTGATTAGCTAACTTAATCCGTTTCTTTGACATTGAAGGAAAGAATGTAACATATTACTTTCACATGAAAAACTAACAAATCTTCATTCTTTAATTGAAATGCAAATATATATATATATATATATATATCTGAAATACCTACCAAAGTATAAATCATAGAACCTGATAACTTGATGGTTTAATCTTTGTTGTACTTCTGTTAGCTTCAAACCTCCATAGGGAGGAAGAGTATCAGCAGGGTTTTTTAACCACCCAACTATTGATCTTATGATCACTCACACAACTTCCACACGAAAGTGGCCCGACCCTTCCCAAAGGCAGTCATTTTACATTTTTTTGTTTGCAAATTGGTGTTTGGGAGAGGCAAAAAGGGTTTGAAGGAGAAAAAACGTGATTTGCAGCGTTTTAGAGCAATTTGTTGTGGATTTGAAGCAGACTTCTAGGGCTAGACCCCCTACCACTCCAGTTGTTTTTACTAGAGCTGCTGGGGAGGGGAAGAGGAAGATGTAGACTATTTTGATATTGTACTCGTATTTGCTCATAGCTTTACAAAGACAATTTGCTATTCCTTGTTTGCTTCAGAGTTCAGACTATCAGACTATGGCTACCAGCCTCAACATTCCACACGAGGATACGATTTTGTACCCTATTTGCATTTATATATATCTAGACTCAGCTTGTTTGGTTTTTTTACTCATTTACTGACTCATTAGATGCATCTCCTCATTGAATTTTGCAAAAAAAAAAGCATTTCTAATTAAATTTAGGTAATTTTTAAAGTTCCTAATAAGTTGCTGATTTATCTCTGATATTTTCCTGATATTTTTTTTGGCCCTTGGCGATAAGTTGCGAGTAACGATATTTTGAACTATGGTCTTATTGATACACAACAAGATACACACACACACACACTCTTATTTAGTACCCGACATAGCATACAGTTATTGAATGCACAGTAATATTAATGAATATCAAATACATGGCAATCCATATTGTTCTTGATTACACAACTAGGTATATCCTTATCGATTACACAACAAGGTATATTGGATGCTTTATGATTGATAAACATCATGATTAATAATGAAACGATTATCATGGAAACATTCTATAGCAAGCACGTTATTGAAAAATTCCATGTGAGATGCCTATTATGAATAGAACATGCCTGGTTCGATATGTGATTGATGAAGACTGAACTCCACCTGCTAATTGTCGATTCAAGAAAAACTCCCGACTAAATTCGATTACAGTTTAATTCTCAAACCGTGTGAGAGAAAAATCATCCCCTAATGGTTCTTGACGATAGAGAGAACTTATTGCTCTGGAATCCCCCTTCCAAGTTGCCAAGCCTGCCTCAAATATACGACTGATAAGGAATTCCTTATTTCAAAATAACTATGCTCGATGATTGGTTTGATTTCGAGAAGATTCAATATTTGAATAATTATGCAATTATACATAATGTGCATATTAAGTAATTATTAATGTTTTTGATCCGTTCAATTGGGGTGCAAGCATATAATAGATATATAGCTCTATACTTCTACGCAAGAGTATACTTGATATATATATAAAGCCCTTAATGATTAAAGATTGATCTAGATATAAGATATTCGATTACCAATACAGTCCATTAAATATTTTGGACTATAGCCGAATAATAGGAGTCATGATTATTAATTATTAAGATCCGGATATTACCTAATTGTGCTGTGAGCATATAATAGATATATAGCTCCACACTTCTACGCAAGAGTATACTTGATATATATATATATATATATTCATAAATAAAGCCCTTAATGATTAAAGATTGATCTAGATATAAGATATTTCAATTTAAATTCAATTACTAGTACGGTCCATTAAACATTTTGCACTATAGCCGAATAATAGGAGTCATGATTATTAATTATTAAGATACGGATATTACTTATAGTTGTATTTATGTATATAAATACCGAGAGATCGCCAAGATGTTATTCCATAAAAATCGATAGGAAAATATCATAATGCACTTCTATTGATTAAGAATCATTAATTCTTTAACAAAGAACAATGTCAAGGAATGACAACCAATCTGACATGATGAAGGCAACAACCTAACCCAAAACGTGACGACTAGATACTTAGTTGTGGATTCTTGCTTGGATGGCATTTTTTACCTTCGCCATGTGTCCACATTTCCCGACTCTGATGATACTTTCTCCCCGCTCGCGGAATGGATCTTCTCCTGCATCCGTTGACAGAGATGGATTAGTTACCACCATTGCAAAAATTATAACAATAAACCATTTATATTATTATAATTCACATTGGCCATCGATAATGAAATCCAACATAATTCTTCCAAATATTCCAAACAAGTAAATTTAATCATAATGATCAAAATTTATTAATTCAAATAAATGAAAACCACTTAACCAGCGAACATCACACTTCACATGAAATAGTTATTACAGTTATTTTATAAGGTTCACAAGGAAAGGATGTAACAATTGTAATCCTCTATTATTACTCCTTATTTTATAAGATTCATAAGGAAAGGATGTAACAAGTGTCATATACTAAAGTTAATTATATTTTTTTGAAAGGATATTGAGATTATTATTAGTTTTGTTACATAGCATGTTTGTTACGAACATAAGCTGTCCCAAAGCAAATATCATCTGAATCTGATAATAAGCAGTAAGTACAACCCTTCCGTTCTTAGTGTTTAGCTTTCTTGTCTGCAGGCGGAATCTTGAGCACCGTTGGGTTGTTTTGAACAATCATCTGCAAGCTGTTGACATGAATACAATAATTAATACGCCTTAGTGATCCTGAGTCGTAATAATCAATTATTTCTTCTATTTAGAAAATCTTTTGGCCCTGAATACAGTAGATTTATAGTTATCCTTAAAACTTCAAAGATAATGAAACATTTTGGGTAGGGTTCCAACCTTGTAAAGTGTCCTGGTTATTCTTGGGGATGTTTTGTATGTATCCTCCAGATCCCAATGTACAGAAAACTCTTAAACAGACCCACTGGACCCCAGGATCCTTCTGTGCAACTCTGTTAAGAAAATAAACAAATTGGTGAATGTAAAATTAATGGATTAAAGTTTTATTTTGGATTTGGAGAAATAGATTTAATTGAGTAGTTTTATCATTAACTTATTTTATATGTTTATGGTGTGTATTGGTAGATCATTAACATTCTTTCTATGTACCAGTAAGGCCTTAGAGAAAGCGATCAGTAATGAAAGAGTTCAAGAGGCCTTAGGAGAGCCAATCACGAGGGGTGCATGGTATAACGCAACTTTGGCACTGGCTAATAAGAAAAGTTCAGTATCATGCACATTTCCTATTATTGGTCCAAAAGGACATGGAATCATTCAGGTGAAGGCAGTTAGCTGTAAAGGTACTGCTATATTAACTCATCCTACAAAGTTTTAAATTTTTGATGATATCCATTACTCAGTTGCTCCATAAGAAAAAAAGAAAAAAATCTTTGTTTTTGCAAAATGTAGGACAGTGAGTGAGCGGAATGAAGAGAAACAAACTAATAAAATCCCCCAACTTCATCTGTATAATTTTTTGGTTTGTCATTTTATGTTTTATGTTTTTCTTTGTGAAGATTGAACAAAAATTTAAGCAAAAACGATGCAATTTTAAAATGTTATTTTCATGATATTAGATAATTTTCTGTTATTTGTTTTTTAAATTTCAGTTGTCTATTCCTTGGATGACTATTTCTTTGTAATTAACCTTGGCAGAAGAAAACATTTGTAGAATTCAAAATCTTATAGAACACTTTCTCTCTTTCTTTCACCTCTAGTTTGGGCTTCATTGACACATGTTTTACCCTTGATTTGTGACCTAGTCTCACAAATTCACAATGACAGAATGATTTCTGGGAATGTTGGACCTCAAAACTACTTGACTGAAATAAATGGCAAATGAATGAATAAGCCTCAGTTACATGTGGAGAAGCACCCAAGTAAGAGAAATGAAATGGACAGCATAGTTGGAGGAAAGAATTTGTTGCCCATGGATTTCATGAAAAATGAAAAATGAAAAATGTCAGTTTTCATGTGCTAATAACTGCACCTTTAACTGAACCTTCAAAAGAGTGTACCAGAACAGAAAGACAACATGTGGAAAACTGGAGAGCAGAATTTAATAATCATAAACGGATGTACGGATCAGAAGCAATATGTTTTATAAACCTGTTTTCCGGTTTAATAGTGTCTATAGTGCAGATTTTCAATGTCTTAATTGTGCTTAAAAAAGACATTTCTAATCAAGGGCCTTATGCAGACAACATTGAATATTAATTGGTAGCAGCTAACAAAACTGCTATTAAATCCAGCTGAGTGAACTTGTGAGAAGTTTGAGTAACTAAAAATATGTTCTTTTGGACAGACCCGAGTCATCAAATGTTGGGATTGATCTGAGCATTAAAAGATGTTTAGAGTATGATGTCAATGCATCTTCTATCTGCAACCTACAAGTAATCACAATATTAAAAAACTATAGTGCGCCAAGGCTGAAGTTGAAATATAAACATGGATATTCATATTAGTATGGTCTGAAAACATAATATGTCCATTAGATCATTCCATCCTATGAATGAGAAAAGAGATTTTTCAGCATGTGAATGTCTAAGTTGCGAGTTTGTATTCGGAGTTTGGTTTTACTGTTATGGTGATTTTTCTCTCTGGGGTTCAATATGGCTGGGTTTGGCTGTACAATACACACACACACACAAACACACACAAGTATACTATGTTATAAACTTATAAAGAAATTAAATATAAATTTATTCTAGGTTGAGCTCATGAATGAGAATCCTTTCGAACTACCTTACAGGCATCTGTCATCCTTTTTATTCAAGGATTTTTTTGAAATGCTGATTTCATAGAGATGATTTGGGTAGAAATGGGAGGTTCGGCTGTTTATCCTTTCTAGACCCATGTTACAGCCATGATATTTGCCTCTCTCAGTGACACCCACACCAGCATCCAAGGTGTTTGCCCGTGCTCTATACTCCTCTACCATGGTTAATGCCTCAGCCTCTCTATCCACTTGGTTAATCCAATTGAGGTCACTAAAGATAGGATCCTTAACCTTAGTGATCCAATTAGATTGTGGATCAACCTCCTCTAGTGTGATGGAGGATTAGTCACAACTCAAAATCTGTTTGTGGCAAAGATAAAGGTTGTAATGAACATAGACTAGATCATTCAACCTCTGCAATGCTATTCTTGTTGTGTTGTAAACACTCACGCTCCATTGCAAATGGGGACCCCCACTTTTTGCTTAGTTGCTTAGCGGTATCTTAGTTTGTCGTAGGTGTTTGTTGGTTTTGGTTTAGCTTGGCAATAATTCGAGTCCCTTGGTCTCCTAAGTAGTTGTGAAGTCATGACAAGCTCAAGTGGAATTCTGATTGATTTGAAATATTGTCAAAATGCAAAAGGTTGTTGAATTCCAAGGAAATATTCCAAAGTGTCAGGGTGCTTTTATGACTCAGCTTGTCCTCATGAGTGTTAAACTTCCACTCTGCCTTTGAATTTGAACAAAAATGATGGAATGTTGCAAGTTAATGTGGATTTTGTGATTACAGATAAAAAGTCTTGTTGGAGGTCGATTTTCCACTCCTGGGAGGAAAGAATGAATGAAATTGAAGTAAAAAAAATCCACAAAATCCTTATGGAAATCGAATTTCATTGAGCAATCAAGTCAAAATCAAAAAGTCCTGATGAAGGTCGATTTTCCACCTTCACTTCAAATTTAAAAATACCTATCAAAATCCCTATGGAGGTCGAATTTCCACTTTGTCCCTATGAGGGTTGATTTTGCACCTTCTCTACAATGTGCAACAAAAGATAAATTCTATAAGGACAAGTTGATTCCAAATAGGGACTAAATTGTCCTTATCCCTATCAAATCTCCACCAAGAGAAATATGCAAGGATTGATCAAACTTCATGGGATTCATTTTGTCCCTATAGGCATCGATTTTCCACCATTGCATTTGGTGAAAGGAATCAAAGGAAGATGAATTTAATTGAGTCCCCATGCTGGTTGATTTCCCACTTGAAGCAATATTTTGTCCCACATGCATTATGGAGTTGTAAAAGTGATGGAAAACTGAAATAAATTGCAAGTGAACCCAATGTAAAGTTGGCTAAAGATGAAGCATTATAAAATGAAAAGACACAAGGTCGACTTGCTGGGAGGTCATGTTTTAGACATTTAAGTGCAATTAGAGGGTCGGCCTGTAAAGGGATTGCAAAGAAATTGTTTATATGCTGAGGGTCGGCCTCTTTAACCCATTGGGTGCGATCCTTGGTGGGATGGGTACAATCAAACATCAAATGGAAGCATTGCTACATTAGTTCAAACTCAAATCTGATCGAGGATAAGCAAAGCAGAGCAGAGTTTGTTTTCAAGTGTGAATGATGTGTTGAATTTGAGCACTCATGCTTGTATTTATATCTTTCAAGAGGGCAAATTGCAAAGGATAGGGCTGGCCAACCCAATCAGATGAAGGAAATGAAAAGATGAACTGCAAAGAATCCTTATAAACATGTAATTTCCGCCCAGCTCAAGAGGATTAATCCTTACATGCCTCTCCTTTCCACCCTTACGGGAAATGGAATTAAAAAGAGAGAGAGAGAGAGAAGGTGCAAAATACTAAGGAGGTCAGCCTTGATAAGGCAAGTGCAATTCTAAATTTGATCACCCTATAAAACAAGGATAAAAGATGTCATTCCAAACACGATTCAAAACAAAATAAAATCAGAATCAAGAGCATAAGGGTGATTCTCCAGCAGAATAGTGTGAAATTCCCAGACCTAGGGCAGAAACGGGCAAAAGTCAAAATTCAACATGAATTCCTAGCAAAAGTGAATCATATTGTAATTAGGGGTGAATTTCCAGAATTAAGAAGACAAATTTGTCAGGTCAAAAGCATCCTGTCAAGTGCAGATCCAAGTGAAAGTTCCAGAATTGGAAGCAAAAGGAGATCATAATCAAGGCAAATTTCAGATCAGGAATGCAAGAAATCCTTGTCTACATCAAAATTCCGCCCTTGAAAATACACAAGAAGATGAATTTGTCCTTATCAACATGATATTTCCACTCAAGCACATGAGCATTTGTCCTTATCACCATGCTATTTCCGACCTTGATCCCTAGCCACACTCAGTTTCCGACCTTGCAGCATGGAACTTGTCCTTAGGACAGGTGGATTTCCACCCTCTTGAAATTCATAGCACCATTCAGACTTCACCACATTTGTCCCTAGAGCATTCTAATTTCCACCCAAGAAGTCCTTAAGCAAATCTAATCTTTGACCTTGGGAAAGAATTCATTGAAAAAATGCTAAGAGGGAGTGTAGATTCTGGGAATTAGAATCAGAAAAGAAGAGAGTCATTCCCAGATTTTGCATCAGGGTGATTGCATGGAATAATGATCAAACAAGGAAGTAAATGAGAAAAGGACTTCAAGATGAAGGAACGAGAGTTCAACATCTAGAGGAATTCAAAGAGCAAGGAAAATGAACAAGTTCTACAAATGGAGAAGGCTACCACAATCTTGAATTTCCTTTGGAAATCCAAGATCAATTAGAAGGATCCAATAACATGAAGGTCTCTACAAGCTCAAGATCAATTAGAAGGAAGCCTAATCACTTCGAGAAGGATCAAGGCAAAATATCAAGACAAGATCAATTTTATGAACATGTCAATGAGGAGATTTCCAAAATGAGGAGGATGAAGAAGTGGAGTTGAAACAAACATTGCAAGATAAACATGTAGAGGTGGCGCCCACTCATCTTCAACCAATTAGAGGATTCCAACTTGACATCTCCAAGTTCATCCAATCAAATTCATCCACAAGTGTCATGTGGGATGCATTTAATGTATTCTGCCATTGAATTTTCTCATTGGTCCATCCTCAAAAGGACATGTACTCCAAAGCAATGTAATTTTCTCATTGGTCAACATTTAATGCTTGTAGGTGATTGTTAAGGCAAACCCTAATTAGTGTTATTTTAAATAATCTTGGTCGTTGATCTTTGATCAATTTGGGTCGTCCATTGCACTTGAGGCCTCTATATAATGCTTGCTCATTTCATTTGTAAAGAGAGATTTTGGAGAAATAGTTGTTGAGATACTGCCAAAGTAATCATAAATTCATTGTTGTTTCATGGTGAATACTTGTGTTATTTTGGAGTGTTGCATGATTTCCATACTTTTCACTTACATAGGATTTGCTTATGTTGAGTAGAAGTTGATAAGTAGTTTAATAGTAAAAGATGAAATATATTATTGTTGATGATTCTTGGTGAAACTTATGTTCATACATGTTGATACTTGTTGATTGCAAGTAATAGTGCAAGGTTAGACTGAAGTCCATTGCAAGCACTTAACTTCAATTGCTTTATGTTCATTGATTTGCATATTTTATGGTTTTGATGAGCATCAGTAATTTGAAAATCATCCATGCACCCTTAGAAGATAGCACCCTCCTTAGCGTAGTTGTTTGAGTTGGCGAAGCAAGGATTGGTTTAGTTTCACCACATCTTCAATAGTCTCTTGCATTGGTAGAGTTAGAGATAAAGTTAGCTTAGATTCCCTAAACCCGTGTACCATTTGCATTTTATTTCAAATCATTGTTAGGCTATGTTGCATGGGCACACGTACCCACACCCCTAGGACGTGTACCGGGTATTGGTACACGTACCCAAGTACCGGGTACTTAGTGGGTACTCAGTGGAGAGCATCATAGCTAAGGACCTTGATTAAGATTTCTGATTTTTTTTTCGCTTTTTTGTTTGTGTATAAGCTCTGTTTATCAAGCTTAATTTTAATACGTAATCAATTTGAAACTTTGATACAATGCTGATTAACAGTAAACTTTATCACTATTCAAGTCAGAAGTTTATCATTTGCAATATGTCATTGTTATATAATTTATGATCTTCTTGTTCACGTTTAAAGTTTGCCTTCTTTGTTATGCATCTATGTTAATGTTTTCAGATCTTCATAGGAATGTGATAAATCTATAGAAATCAAACAAAACTACGCACAGGATGATGAACAGTAAGCTTCAATTAAGGATAGATCATACCTGGTTATGAAGTTCAGATCTTCTCTTGGTGTTGTCCTCAAACCCTCTCGGTATGTGTTCTTAATTGTGTAATCCAAATCTGCCCACCTAGGGCTTGTAACATACAGATCTCAAGACCAATGTATCAATCCTTAGATGTCCGAATTTCAGATCTGAAATTCGCTGGGGTATGTCGCAATGATTTGATCTGCACTTGCTGTTGTGATTTATGTGAGATCGCACTCGAAATCTGATATATATCGCACATGAATGATGAGTTCGCTGTCCTCATTCCCAGCACTAACTGCTACAGAATTCGCTTCTCAAGGACTTCGCTCCAGCACTAACTAAATTGCTTCTCTAATGCAGATGTAAAACGCCTTCCAATGTAGCTAAGATTCAAACTTTAGGGCTGGATAAATTCGCTGCCTAGGAGTTGCTTGTCGAATCCACAAGGAGAGATCTCATGTTATGTTTTTGATGATTCTCTCCTTTGGATTCGATCACCTTATATATGTGATTTAATTCATCCACAAGGAGGCCGACTTGGGCTTATAAAATCCAATTAAGTATTTAAGCCAAGACGCCGACCTTGGGCCCTCAATTAATTTAATTAACATATATATCAATTTTGTGATAAACAATAAACAATAAATATTGCCAATATTTATTATTGTTATTTATCATATCGATTTATTGCATAAGCAAGAGGATGTTTGCCGAAAAGGCCATAATATTAACACTCCCTCTTGGACTTGAGGCAAAAATCAACCCAATGATCTCCCTCTATCACCCTTGATAGAGATGCCAAAAACATAACCAAATGGATTCCTTATCCAATGATGCCATAGATATCTTATCTATGATAGTAGATCTCCATCTACTAGACATGAGAAGAACATATGTGTTCTTCATCATTCCAACCATTCATCTCATATCCATATGAGAATCATCTTACTATGGTAACATCAAGTCACATGATGCTTACCAATCGGATGTGGATTTCCTAGATCCACGAGTCTCCACAACCCAAGAATATCAAGTCCATGATATTCAAGGTAACATCAAGTCCATGATGTATACCGAGATTTCCAAGTGTGGATTGATCAAGTCCATGATCTTCAAATCCACGAGTCTCCATGACTCAAGTTAACATCAAGTCCATGATGTTTACCAACCATAAGTGATATCAAGTCCATGATATCAAAACATCAAGTCCATGATGTTTTCAATCAATTTGTGGATTTCCTAGATCCACTAGTCTCCTAGACTTTAAGAATATCAAGTCCAAGATATTCAAGGTAGCATCAAGTCCATGATGCTATATCACAAAAGTTGTGGATTTCCTAGATCCACTTGTCCTCTAGACTTTAGAATATTCATGATATTCAAGGTAGCATCAAGTCCATGATGCCCTATCACAAAAGTTGTGGATTTCCTAGATCCACTTGTCCTCTGGACTTTAGAATATACATGATATTCAAGGTAGCATCAAGTCCATGATGCCCTATCACAAAAGTTGTGGATTTCCTAGATCCACTTGTCCTCTAGACTTTAGAATATCCATGATATTCAAGGTAGCATCAAGTCCATGATGCTTTATCACAAAAGTTGTGGATTTCCTAGATCCACTCGTCCTCTAGACTTTAGAATATACATGATATTCAATGTAGCATCAAGTCCATGATGCCAATAGCATTGGTCTCCGGACATTCACGATGTCCACCAAATACTTAGAGTAATGGTCTCCAACATGAAATCCATGATGTCCACCAAGTACTCAATAATGGATCCATGATCCATGAGAAGAATATCAAGTCCATGATATTCTTCAATTCATAAGTATATCTTAGCCATAAGCATAAGTATATCCAATTGAATAATCATAATCAAATGAATCTTATAAACAAAATTTTATCTTATGAATCCACATAAGCATAAGAGTAACAATTATGATCAAATAAAGTGTTCACACATAGAACCATGTAATCTCAGCCATATGAAGTAAAGTATGATCCATTCATACAATAAGCCAATAAAGTATGCTTCATCCATACATGCTGAAGTATACAATAAGCCAATAAGGTATGCTTCATAACAAATAACCAATGTATCGAATATAGTTCTCTCATAGAACAAGCATAAATCATCCATAATGAAGACATACTAAATTAATCCAATACAAAACAGCTAGTGTAATGTATACAAAATAGATAGCTATGTAAGTTGTCACAGCTGTAACTAAGTCCAAGACAGAAATATGTCAATGCATATAGTAGAAAAACCCCCTCTCAATATGCAATAGACTCAGTTTAAAAGAAGGTAAGTTCCCTCATACATACCAGATTAAATCCTTGTCCAATGCCAATGTAAGGCCAACACAAACCAATGCTGTCAATGTACCAAAGTACTTCCTTCACATTCATAAATAGTCAAATGACAGTTATCAGATAAAGGATAACATATGCCAATATATTAAGGCAGCATAAAGTGTGTTATTACACATAAATGTGAGTTTCAATACACGAAATAGCTATCCAGCTATACCCAAAAAAACAATTTAGTCTCAACCATATGTCACATATAGACTCAGCCATAACAATGAAGAAGGGTATGCTCTCTTAAGCTAAGTGTTATGACATGAACCAGCCAATATGTCAATGTAGCATATGTCAATGCAAGTGCTAATCAATGCAAATGTTAATGACCCAGCCAATATGCTCAATGCAAATGTTAATGAACCAATCATATAATGCTAATGAACCAGCTAATGATCCAATATGCCACATGCTATTAAGCTAAGCCATGATGATCTTACACGTGTAAGAGGGATAGGTAAGTGAGCCCATGATTAAACTCCCTCTTAATCTTAGATTCCCTCCAAGGTATTTTGCATATTCAACCTTAATGCAAAATTTAGCCCTACTTTCATATATACAACCAAATTTAAGCCAAACCCCCGGTTGCCTTAGTTTTGAAAGAGTTAGACTGAAATTCCTAAATCTGAAATAGATCTTTTACTCTACCATAGCTCTGATACCATGTTAATGTTTTCAGATCTTCATAGGAATGTGATCAATCTATAGAAATCAAACAAAACTAAGCACAAGATGATGAAAAGTAAGCTTCAATTAAGGATAGATCATACCCGGTTATGAAGTTCAGATCTGCTCTTGGTGTTGTCCTCAAATCCTCTCGGTATGTGTGCTTAATTGTGTAATCCAAATCTGCCCACCTAGGGCTTGTAACATACTGATCTCAAGACCAATGTATCAATCCTTAGATGTCCAAATTTCAGATCTGAAATTCGTTGGGGTATGTTGCAATGATTTGATCTGCACTTGCTGTTGTGATTTATGTGAGATCGCACTCTAAATCTGATATATATCGCACATGAATGATGAGATCGCTGTCCTCATTCCTAGCACTAACTGCTACAGAATTCGCTTCTCAAGGAATTCGCTCCAGCACTAACTTAATTGCTTCTCTAATGCAGATGTAAAACGCCTTCCAATGTAGCTAAGATTCAAACTTCAGGGCTGGATAAATTTGCTGCCTAGGAGTTGCTTGTCGAATCCACAAGGAGAGATCTCATGTGATGTTTTTGATGATTCTCTCCTTTGGATTCAATCACCTTATATATGTGATTTAATTCATCCACAAGGAGGCCGACTTGGGCTTATAAAATCCAATTAAGTATTTAAGCCAAGAGGCCGACCTTGGGCCCTCAATTAATTCAATTAACATATATATCAATTTTGTGATAAACAATAAATAATAAATATTGCCAATATTTATTATTATTATTTATCATATCGATTTATTGCATAAGCAGAAGGTTGTTTGCCGAAAAGGCCATAATATTAACAATCCAAACATTTAGCATATATTATTATTACAAACATATTGCAAATCTGAAACTGAAAACATTACATTACATCTGCAAACTTTATCACTGTGCTTGTTTTGAAAACTCATTTTCATGACTCATATTTTCTATAAAATATTAAATTATATTAAAAAAAAATCTGACATACCCAAGTACCCTTGTCCCCTATTTTGAAAAAAAGCCGTATCCGTACCTGTACACGTACCTTAAGTACCAAGTAACCCCGTCCCCGTGCAACCTTGTTAGGATTAGTGGAAGAGCCCAAATTGCCATATCATTCGTCATAGGAAAGTTGATAGATCCTCCACAAATGAATAGTTAAGTCCCCATGTGGTTACCAACAAGTCACATCATAAAGCTGAGTTGTGTCCAATAGAAAGTCGCTCGTCCGCATTGTAAACCATGGGGTCACTTCACTTGATCACACAATAAGTACATTGTTTAGCATTTGGGGTTTCCTTGTTCAAGAGAGGATTGGATACCTACTATTCTATCCTGCATGATGGGTGGTCACAAAACTCACATCAACAAGTGTATTTTTATTGTCCCCAATTTATATAAAGTGACTTAATTAAATTAATTAATTAAGTGGTCCCAAAATTTAAATAATATTTTAAAGGGCTTCTTTAATTAACTAATTTAGTTATAAAATAAAAGGGGGCCAAAATAATAACATAATAAATAAAGTATGTCGGCCTATTTGTAACCCTTCGGGAAACTTCTTGGAGCTCTTTATAAGGCCATGGTTGGCATTGCAGAAAATAGTCGTGGAGTTTATGTTTCTTGCGTATCTGCAATTTCAATTGGAATTGAGTTCTTGTTGCAGTTTCGGAGGTGCAAGACCCTCCCTATTATGTATTCACAGTTTCGGTGGGAGTCATTCCTCACCATAGTCCGCTGTTGGAAATATCATTCTGATAATTCACATTGTGCTCCAAACTCTGAGTTATATTCTTATAATTTGAAATACAAATATTTAGTTCTTGGCCATTCAATGTTGTTGATGGTGTATACTTTGCGTTGATGATTCATTCCTGTATCTGCAATCATATTATTGGTAGAGGAATTATCTATGATATGATCCTTCATCGTGAAGTAACAGCCTACATTGTCGTACATAGTGTTTTCAAGTGTGCGAGCCTACTTTTCTATATGAGTGGAACATTACAGTCCGGAGGGGAAGGGTGTCGAGTGCCGTTGATTGAGGGCTGAAGGTGTCAAAGAATTTGCCCTCGGGTACATTATGGTTGGGTATTTTCCCTTGGGTACATTGTCGTTGGATACTTGCCCTCGGGTACTTTGCTCTTGGACATTTTCCCTTAGTATTTCCGTCGGGTACATTGCCCTTGGGTACTTTGCCCTCGGGTATTTTCCCTCGGGTACATTGCCCTTGGGTACTTTGCCCTCGGGTATTCTTCCCTCGAGTACATTGCCCTCGGGTACATTGCCCTCGGGTATTTGTCATCGGGTACTTTGTCCTCAGGTATTTTCCCTCGGGTACATTGGCCTTGGACATTTTCGCTCGGGTGAATTGTCATCGGGTGACTTCCATCATTCGGTACATTACACTATTGCCCTTTTTGGAGTGTGTGTTCAAACATACCCCAATTGTGCTCACAACTCTAAGCATTTCATGGTTGGCTCAATACTCGAATTACAATTCTTCGATTTTTTTGAAATGATAATTGATATTAAAACAAAGGAGAGGAATACTCCTTAAATAAGAGATTACATAATATCTTTCCTAGGTTACCAAATCCTCAGATTTATATGTTGATTTTAGGCACGATACGTCCTAGAATCAAGTGTGATTTGGAATCGTTGTGGATTTGAACAAGGTTTGATTTTTCAAGGTTTGACATGTTTTCAATTCTTTTGGCCAAATCCTTGCGATTCTGACATGATTTTGATTGTCGGTGCAATATTTTGATTTTTTTTTCACTTTTGAATGTTGTAAAAGAATGCCTACACTCATAAAACAAATTGTTTTGTTTCTACATTTCTCATTTTCTATGTATTGCGGGCGATTGCACACCACTTGCAAAAAAGAGGATGCAAATAGGAGGATGTGGATAGCAAGAGGAGGCACAAACCATTGGTTCCTAGGTCGAGTAGGACGCATATAGCAAATTTTAAAAATTACAATAAAATATCTCTAAGTTTAGAACAAAACGATTAGAGAGTTGTGAAATTGTTTTTTGCATTAAAAATAAAAAATTCAAATTCAAAATTAATTTAAAATTTTTAATAGTTTTATTTTTGAGTTTTAACTTATTAATTTAAATAATACTATATAATTTGATAATTATATATTTATAATTTATGATATAATGAATAAATTGTTATTAATATAGTAATTTAATATATTGTATAATATAAATTTATAGTTTGTTTAAATTTTTAATTTTAACTTTTCAATTTAAATAATGTTGTATAATTTGATAATTTAATTTAGAATTTATAATATAATGAATACATTTTTTTGCAATGAATATTAACTTGTTAAATATAGATATTATAATTTAATTTGTATTTATTATTTTAATATTTATAGTTTAATTTATATATAATAAATGTAAATGTTTAATAATAAATAATACATTAATTGTTAATACTATATTGATAATTTAATATGTATATTTTTATATGTTTTTTGTACAAATGTATCCAAACGTACCCAAACCCACCAAAGAAACTTGCCATACCGGCCTATCATACCCAATTACCTGTACCCGTCCCCGTCCCCATACTGACAATTCAGGATCTTTCCATAATGGAAATGATCGAGAACTAAAGGCATAAAAGGAAGTTACTAAAAACTAACTAAACGACTTACATTGCCATTATAAACGACTTACATGACCATTATAAGCTAAATATAAAAATATTACTTTAATACCCTCCCTTAATCGTCATTCTACTAGTTACACCAAGTTTGTCCCAAAATTTTACAAATATGTGCCAAAGAGTATTGATAGATGAACTCCTTGGAGCTAATGCAATATCTTAAGACTCAAAAATGGCGAGCATGTGTTGTTTCCATGCATTATAATTCTTTCCGTTGAACCTTTGGTTGCCTTCGAACATGATGTTGGGTAACGAAGCCATCCATCCCTCTATCTAGAGACACAGAAAATGAGATAGTATTCAGCTTCTAACAAATGTGCGATTTTCATCGATAAAAAAATCATAAAAACACTAAAACCCAGGATTTGTTTTAAGAAATTGTGCAAAAATTCTAAATACCCACGATTAGCAACCCTAGGCCGAGTTGAAGACCCAGGATTTTGTGCCAAAAATGTCAAAACAACAACCAAAACACAACAAAGACCACAATATATAAAAATCGTCAGAAGGTGTGCAAATTTTGAAAACCCCTTGTTTTCTTAGTAAAAATGGTAAAAAATATGCAGAAAATCTTTGCTTAGGCAAAGAGCTAGGTTCATCATGGGTAGAAGTGAGCAAAAAGATTAGTCGCAACACTGAGAGCTGAAAAAACCTGGTGGCGCAACACTCAGGCAGATAGATCACGACATCTTTGCGGGTATAAACTAGTTGTCGATAAGCCCTTCTCGTACGGGCTCACGAAACAGTCACGACAAAAGAACTAGGAAACAACCACGATGTTGATGAAAAAATATGTAAAAACTCTAAAAAACTTCATCCAAAAATGCAAAAAGATCCATGTCCAAAACATGGAAATCTTAGCTGCGCGTACAAACATATGAAAAACCAATGATTTTTGTTTAAAAAATCATCCAAAAAACCCTCATTTTTTGCTTTAATAAAACCGATGAAAAAAATTCTAGAAATTTCTACAGAATTTCTAGGTAAAAAGACCACGATTTTTGTTATTGAAAATCAGTAAAAAACTTTTAAAAATTTCCTTGAAATTCTTAGGTAAATAATCCATTAATTTTGTTATAATTTTTTTTTGCCAAAAAGGAATCTCTGCTTTGATACCATGAAATAATCGATATTAAAATAAAGGAGAGGAATACTCCTTAAACGAGATATTACAAAAGATCTTTCCATAACAGAAACGATCAAGAAATAATGTCATAAAAGGAAGTTACTAAAAACTAACTAAATTACTTACATGATCATTAGAAGCTAAATATAACAATATTACTTTAATAGATTTAATACTTCAGCACTAAATGTTTCCCACCACCCATCTAAGATGAGAAAAAGAAAAAAAATCATCTCATCATCCAACTTTAAGTTTCAATATTTAATAATATAAAAAGAGGAAAAGTTTTTATTTTTAAACTTAAATTATGCTCTTAATAGATTTTTCCTTGGCTGCAGTGTTAACCGAGTTGCCTTGCATATATCACGTCCAAAGAGATCTCCTTGTGCAAGTCTAAAGATCTCAATCTCATGGACTATTTGTGCTCCAAAACCATAAGTAGGTATCATCCCTTTGACTGTGTAGAGCCCATTCAGATTCTCCTCATCTACTTTGAAATCAGTGCGGATTGCAATGCTGGATTGAGGAAATAAGCAACTGTGTAGGGGCTTGTGAAGTTGGCCTATCAATGATTTCTCATATGGGGCAATACCTATCCTCAACTGTCATATAAATGGATCTAATGGCCTCCTTTGTCCTATCCATGCCCTCGTATATGTAGCCCAATGCTGGCTTCTTCCCATCAACAACTCATAGGAGAACCATCAAAGGATCTAAGAACAACAATTATTGTGAAACGTTAACATAAGTGTGAACTAAAATAAGCAAATATATGTAGTACTTGAAAAATTAATTATAAAGCCTAAGAGATGTGTAAGGAATACATAGAAGAGTTGTAAATGAAACTTTGGCATGCTATATAAAGTGAGTAAACACGACAATGATTGCATTGAAAATTGAGCATTAACAATGGTAGGTAGAGTTTTGGAACTTTGGGAGTAAACCAAGAATAAGAATTGCAAATGAAACTCTAGCATATTAAGTCAAGTTTAAACTAATCTTGGAAAAACATGGCAATGATTGCATTAATAATAACAATGGTGGGTGGAGATTTAGGTCAAGGGGTAGTGCCCCTTGTGGGGGTCTAGGGATAGAGCTCCCAATGGGGTGAAGGGGCAACACCCCTTGCAAAGGTTTTGGGGGTAAAGATCCCAGTAGGGTTGAGGGATAGCGTCCCTCGTGGAGTTTAGGGGTAGAGTTTAGCGTCCTTGGCGCGATACAAGGCAACGTTGAGGGGTAGAGCCCTTGCCAACACACATAAAAAGGCATCCAAAATCTCACAAACCTTCATTATGAATGCCGTTTTCACAAATTTATCACCTTTTTTGTTTTCAATGGAGTTTCTAGGGCCATGAGAGACTCCTACGCATCCCCGGTACGACCAAGGGACACATGGGAGTCCTCAGGACATCTCGTCGGCCCTGACACCCTTGGCGTCTTGACGGTAATGGCAGGACGTCCCCATGTCCTAGAGATGTCCGCTTCCCCAAAAGCCAGGATTTCGGGGGTGGGTGGGGTGATGTGTCCATGTAGAACAAAGATTTTATTTTACAAAAACATCTAGCATTTTTTCAACAAAATGGTAAAACATGCCTGGGGTTTGTTAACTTTGTTCTTCAGTCCACTAAAACAAAATAGAAAAAAGAAGTGTAAAAGAAAAATGATATTTTTGTTAATAAAAACCAAAGTAACGAGAATCGGAATCGGCAAGGCCGGTAAGGCCGAATCAAATCGCGAATCGGCCATGAATCGGAATCGAATTGGCCACGAATCGGCAAATTTAAAAAACCCTTGAAATTTAGAGATTTTAACAATTTAAAACTTATTTCATGCACCTTTTATTGAATATAACTTAAACACACTATAACATCATCAAATAGAAGCTAACATACATAAACAAGGAACATAAATGATAAATCCATCACATACGTTACACGTAAAATGTAAATTGTAGCTGAAGTAAATATAAATCATAGGATCATAATGAGTCAAATCATAGAATGTATGTAAGATGAAGATCCATAAGACATCAAATCATAAATGTATGTAAGATGAAGATCCATGAAATGTATGTCTATCACTATCTGTAAACAAAATGAAAAAAAAGGCTCTAGCTCAAGCCTCATCATCATCCTCAAGCTCGGCTGCAGCCTTAGCCTCAGCCTTTCAGTATCTTGTCTCTCGGTGACCTCTACAAAGGCGTCTAAGGTAGGTCCTAGAGGATTGTTGAGCCATAGCCCTCGCATGTAAGATGGGCTCACGAACAACATCACTAGGGCTTGTGTCGGTGCGTGCGCGTGTGAGTCTGCCAGTGCCTGAATGTGCTCTAGCCACCTCCTCTACTGTGGCCACAACCTCAGCCTCTCTATCTACCTGGTCAACCCACTCATGGTCTGCCTCAGTGAAGACCGAATCCACAGCCTCAGTGAGCCACTCTGATTCTGGATCAATCTCCAGAATGAACGGAGAGGAGTCAGTGCCCAAAATCTGTCTGATCCTAAGACAAAGGTTGTAATGAAGAAAGACAAGATCCTTCAACCTCTGTACAGACAACCTATTTCTCCTCGAGTGGATATGCTCGAACATGGACCAACTGCGCTCACATCCAGAAGCGCAGCTTGGCTGACTCAGAATACGGATGACAATTTTCCGAAGTTTTGGGGTTGTGGGCCCAAACATTTGCCACCATCTATCTAAAATAAGGGAAAACAAAAATAATTAGTCTCATTTACAACTTTAAAATTACAAAATCAAAAATTAAAATGCACAACTTATAAGCCACAAACTTAAGATTCAAGAATATATTATTTTTACCTGGTTGTATTGTTGTCCGAGCATCTATGGCCATCCTGCCAGAGAAAATTGGCCCTTCTTTATTATTGAATTTGTTTAGCTCAATAGTTGCAGCTGCGCTATCCTCATCACTACTCAACCTCTGAATCACTGTATATAGGCCGGTGAGAACCTCCTCATCTGGCTTAAAGTCAAAACGGAAATGAAATGTTGGATTCAGATAATAAGTTGCTGCATGGTTGGGTCGGTGGAGCTGATTCTGCCATCTCCTATCAATGATCTCCCAAATAGGGGCATACTTCTCCAGCACTCCTGTATACTGGGCTCTAATGGCCTCCTTGGCCCTATCCATGCCCTCATATATGTAGCCCATAGAGGGCTTTCCCCATCAGCAGTTCATAGGAGAGATACGAGGGGCTCAGTGACCTGCATATAATGTAAAAAAAAACATTTGAGTCAAAACTTAAATATAAAACTAAATCATTAAACAATTAAATAATAAATACTAAATGTGAAATTGTAAGAAATTTACCTCAAGGATTTCTTTAGCAGGTTTCCAAAAACCATCCTCATCAAAGATGCAATTTGCCACATCTACCCCTACAGTGGTCGTAACATAGGAAGATGTAGTCCACTCTTGCCCACCAAACATGCTCCTCAATTCTGCTCTTGATGTCAACAAGGATTGCAGTGATGAAATTCGAGGCAAATCTCGTGATGCCTGGACGAGCCAACTCCTTGCCTCTTGTGTAGTCCCTCATTGTGCTAAGGACGAATGCATGATTGTAGATAAACTTGCATATATTTTTGGCCCTTTCTACGCATGATTTGACCCACTCAAGCTTGCTGATTTCCTCCAACATGAGGTCAAGGCAATGTGCTGCACAAGGAGACCAAAATATGGTGGGGTGCCTCTCCATCAAAAGTTTACCTACAACAATTTTAAATTAATTAGAAATTTAAACATGTTAGGAAACTTAGAATTAGAAAAGTTCAAATAATTTTATTTTTAAAACTTGAAAAGTTAAAAGTTTACCTGTTGCAACATAACTTGCTGCATTATTCGTCACCACCTGCACCACATTTTCTTCCCCCACCTCTGCTATGACTTCCTTAATAACCTTACATAAGTATGTGGCGTTTTTGATATGAGCGGAAGCATCAATAGATTTGAGGAACATGGTATATCCTACAAAACAATGAATTATCATGGATCATCAACAAATTAGCAATCAACAAATCAAAATTTAAATTATTCAATCACGATTCACAATTCACAATGCATGTAGGAAAGTAGAATGATCAATCACCTCCACAGGAAACAAGAAAATTGAGGAGTGTTCTATTCCTCCTACCCGTCCAACCATCAGTCATGATGGTGCAACCCTTTTTGGTCCACTCCTTTCGGTGGTCCTCAAGCTCAACCTTCATATCCTCTACCATTTCATCTAAAGAGGGGTCCACTCAACTCAGCCTCAGTTGGGGCTTTAAACCCGGGACCACAAATAACAACTGCATCTATCATGTTTTGCCAATAAGGAGCCCTATCACAAATAGATTATGATTAGAAATTTAGATGACAAATCATTATCTAAAGTGAATCTATGATTAATCAAGTAGATATAATTAAAATTTAACTTCAAACTTAAAGAAAAAAAATAAAAAAGAATCAATTACCTGGCTGCAATAAATGGAATGTTGCAAAAGTACCAAAATCTGCAAATTTCTTTTCTGGCAGCATCATAAATCTCCTTGTTCAAACCCATGCCCTCAAGCGTGGGTTGTGAGCCAGGAGTAGTGCGGGGCACAAAGTAACTATCCAATCTGTTCTTCCGCACTCTAGGCTGCAATAGGCTGGACTCAATCTCAATATAAGAATGACTAGCACCAACACTAGCACGAGCACTAGCACTAGGACGAAAAGGAGGCGTAGAAGAACCCTCTCCAACACAACCTACGGATGCAGATGCGGCTGTGGGAGCATGGGAGCCAATAACCCTTAACCCTTCAAGTTGCCTTTTCTTATTTAATTTCTCTTGTTCAAATTTTTCTAATGCCACTATACAAGTGCGTTTTGCCTCAGCAGTTTGTTTAGTGCAAATTGTAACATCATGTCCAGGTATGACAACAATGTGGTATTTGAATCTATAAATGCCACCAGATTGTAACATCATGTCCAGGTATGACAACAATGTGGTATTTGAATCTATAAATGCCACCAGAATTTATATATTTACAAAACATACATTTTGTTTGAAATTTTGTTCTTCCAGGAAAGTCTTTGGTATATTTCCAACATTCATCTTTTTTACCCATTGTGGAAAATGAAAGTTAAGACTGCTAAGAAAATTTAAGTAAAACCTCAAAGTTTGAAACTAATAAACAAAACAACAAAGCCTACTTTGCAATTTAGTAAAACTAAAAAACATTTAAGATTTGGAAATAAAAACTAAAAAAATTTAACAAAAAATGAATAATACACTAACATACAAAACCAAAATCAACACTTACCTCTTGCAAATGAGTTGAGTAGTGTTGCTATTGACTCCTTAATGCTCCCAATGCAATCTCATGGCCTCCCCAAATGAATTTTTGATCTCTTTGGTGCTCTTCCTTCTTGCTGGTTGCAAACTTGTGGTTTTTCTTTTCTCTTCTTCTCTCTCACTTTTCCACTTTTCTACTCATGCTAAGCAATTAGAAGACCCTTTAGGGTTAAAACAAAGACGAAAGACAAAAAAAGATAAAAAAAATGTGTTTTTTATAAATTTGATTTGACTTTACTTGTAGCCGCGTGACCGATTTTTGCCGATTCACGATGGTGATTCAGGCGATTTTTTGCATGAATCGTTGAATCGGCAATTCATGCCCAAAAAATCAGCGATCTAATTCACTGGTTCAAAAAAAATTGGCTAGGCTGAATCGAATTGCCAAACCGGCGATTCCGGTGATTTCATGGCGATATTAAAAACCAAAAAATCCTTCACAATACAAACTTACCTCTTAAATCTTGCTTGAAATCAACCATGAGCTCTTCCTAATCCTTTGTGGACACCTCTAGATGCACCAAAAGTAGTTATAGACTTGTCCAAATGTGATTCAACCACTATTTTTTGCTCAATATCCTTGCTGGTTTCCCTACAATGCAATCCAATTTTGGCTCAAAACTCTCTTTTATCTTTCTCATTTGGCTTGAAAATGAAATGAAGTTGGTTTTAGAGTGGAGGAGGCAATTATAAGTCAAAATATAAAACTTAAGTTGTTGATTTTTATGTTTTTTGTTTTTTTTACCCCTGCTCGCGCGACTGACTCTAAGGCTTGGGACTCGCCTAGACTTGGTGAACCTGGCAAGACTTGGTTGTTGAGTCTCCTAGACTTGGCAAGGTTGGCTCACTTTGAGTCTGGTAACCTTGATATTGCTTTACTTCAAGCATATCAAATTTAACCATAAGAGTTTTTAAAATTTATGGAGTATGACCAAGGCATGCCTTGGGTTTCGCTGGGACCAGGCCTCCAAATCCATTTGGGGTGGTTGGGGGGTAGGTCTGGATTTGGGGCCTGGATACTGTGTACTGGTAACATAGGTGAATATATGTGTAGGAGAAAGAAATGCCTATATAGATTTGGTCCATAAAGGATAAACTTGGAAATTTCTGAATATTGGATGGAGACTTGAAAGATTATAGATGCTCCCACAAAAGATAGATCTAGTGCCAAAATTGTTTGCAGGCCCAAAAAGGAGTTAGTGCCAAACACCAAGTTGGACTTGACAAAATCTTCATACCAAAGTAGTGCTAAAATTTTATGTTACTGGTTTCTTTCTGAAAAGCCCTTGTTCTGGGTTCATTAAGCAGGTTCATGATGGAGCCAAGGCAAACCTATTTGAACAGAACAATTTTAAAATTTTTTAGACTTTTTTTCTAGCTGCTTGTAATTGTTTCTGTTGAATATTCTTTTTGGCATCCTTCAGTGCCATTGTTGGAAACAAAAATCCCTCAAAAACACCAAATTCTGATGCCTCGAAAACATTGTTAATGATTTTGGCCTCGTTTATGAACTGAGAAGTGCAGTGTGGGATTATGGTGTTGGTCCAGAAAATTGTGGCAAAGCCCCTGGTTTTGCTGCCCATGTGTGTGGTTTTAGATCCCGCTTTCTAGCAGTGTAGTGCCAAGAGTTGTAGACGCAGAAGCCCCTAGCAATCAGTATAATGCCATGCTCCCTCAAGTTTCCGGTATGGGGGGCTAGGGGATAGGATAGTGTGTTTCCAGTATGGGGATGTTTTTGGGCCATTTTTGGGGGACGATTGGGGACGACTGTTTAAAAAATAAGACAATTTTTAAAATATAAACAAATTTTTAAATTATAAGGAAATTTCAAATATTCATATGATAACGTTTATAAAGAATTCAATGACATTATAGAACCTTTGTGAGCATGTGTAATTGGATAGGAATTATAATGTTCTTTATATACATATGAGCATGAGCTAATAAAGACATGCCTGACTGGCGTGTATATTCAAGTGAGGAATTTATTATTAAAGTTTTCTTTAAGCCTTCAAGACTGCATGTTTTGTTGTCAAACTCATTAACAAAGAGGAATTGGTTAAGTAAAAGGATAACTAGTTATGTTTCATTTGATCTTATTTGGGATATATATAATAGATGGGATTGTTGTATAAGTTGTACGTATAGAGCATGATCAATACATTTTTGCATTATGAAAATAACATTTCCTACCAACTATGACTTAACTTATATTCTATAGTACAATGAATGTAGCATGTCAACTTTGTCTATGGCAGGTCTTGTATACTAAACAAGTTGTCCAATGTATGAAACAAGATAATCCTAGATTGTGGATTTGATTGTGAAGATGCAGAGATTTGCAACAGGGATTTTTTTTTTTTTGTAGATTTTGTCACCATGATTTATCATTGGTCTATTACTATAATTTGATGGGGGTTTGGGGGCAATGCCCCTCATAGGGGTCTGGAAGCAGCGGGGTCAATGGCGGTACCCCTTGTGGGGTTTGGGGACAGAACCCCTCATTTGTGGGCAACACCCCTAGTGCGTTCCCTATTGCAATACAGGGCGGAGTCAAGGGGCAAAGCCCCTACCACCAAGCCCAAATGAAGACCTTGAAAACCACATAGATCTTCATGGCACACACCATTTTCATATTTTTTTGTAAATCATAGATGGGCGCGTCATGAACCAAACAAGCATTGAAAGGTTTTATTTTTTAAAATAAGTAATTAAAATGTCCTTGGGTATGTGAGGGGATGGCTAACTGTCCTTGAGACAGCTGTCTTGGGGATAGATAGCTGTTCCCTAACGTACCCTACAATGTTTTTGACATCCCAAGGATGTCCCCCTAAATTTTGAACAAAAAGGGATTACTATGGGGACATTTCCTACCTGTCCTTGCATCCTCAAAATGTCCCCGATAAAAGGCCACGGTCATTTTGGGCAAGAGACGTTTCCCCGAGGAGCATTGGTACAAGGAGGCAACATAAATGAAGATGAAATTTCCTTTGCATTTTCTGCCCTTATTCATTTCCCGGCTTTGGGCATTTTAAGGGGATCACTAATCCTAAGAAATGGTTGTGATTTGACTAAGATCAAATGCCTCCCAATGGTTCGACCATCATTGGGATCTCTTCACCAGCACCATTGAACATGTCTTACTTTTTAACACCCTTTAAGTGTCCATACAAAGGGGATTAATTTTTAATATTGCAGTCCATATGATCTTATAAATTTTTTATGGTTTTTTGCACTAAGTTACCGGTTCGGGTTCAAAGAACCGGTTCGCTAGTACAGCAAAATTTTGAAATGGGGTTTGGGTTCATTAGTTCAAAAATATGTCATGTGTGTGTAGCCTAGAAGCATGAATTAAGATTAGAATGTCACATAGTATCATATAAACAACAAAAACACCATAAACTTGTAATCATATATCTACATTAAGTCCTCCATTAGAATTGAATTATATTATATTATTAAATAATATAGTCCAATATATTATTTATTAAGTGGGACTGATTCTTTATTTAGGACCTTGGTTCAAGATTTATTTGAGCTTACGGGAATACCCTGAAGACCATGCCATTTAACACTTGGGCGGAAATGAATAAATTAAGACATCCGATTCAATAAGGGAATCGAGGATATTGAGCAAAATATTATTTGCGGAGACACAATGGAAAAATAAAGAACGTCTTCAAATGTTACGAGTGGTAAATAAATATCTATTTGCAGAAGGATATAGTTGAACATTAATTTCAGGAGATTATTTAAGCCATCTTTGGGCCTACCTTCACTCAATATCGTGGAAAATAAAATCAAAGCCTCATCCCAGTGGAAAGATCATCTTATGGGAGTTGACCCATTGGGAGAAACAGAGCCGGCGTCATCATTCTCAGTGAAGAAGACAAACAAACGAACCATGAACGGAACTGTGACCGGACCCGGACTCGGACCGGGTGTGAACCACACCTGGATCTGGCTATAAACCTCTTGAACCAGGTAACTTAGGTTTTTTGTTTATTATATGAATGTTGTGGCTATTTAAAGTTTGTTTCTATTTTTAGGCTGTACAGGTGTAAATATTAATGATATTTGTATGTTTTTTATTTGGATGAACCCAAAACAAACCCGATCCTCAATTTTTCTTTTGCTGAATCTCTGTATGAACCTGGACTATTAACTTAGCTAAAATTTGCTCAAATAAAACATGCCGCCTAAATGTTATTTGGTGCCAAATTTCTCTTCACTTCCAAATGAGGAAGTTGGTGTTGTTGAGGAAGCCAATTTTGTGCCACTAAGAATGACATTGGCATTAAACTTATCGGCACCAGAAGACTGGTCAGCACCATAGGTTGTGTTTGGTGACAACAACAAATATAGCTCCTGAACGTGGGAAAAAGCAGCAACATCAAGACTGTTCTGGCACTTGATTGGTCATTCAAGAAGTCGGTTCTGCAACCTGCTTATAATCGGCTCTCAGAAGTCGAACATTTGCAAACTGTTATCAAAGTTTGAAGTTCATAAATGTTGTAAACATATATGTATAACTTTAGATACTAATGAAATTACAATAAATCTTCTACGTATAATGTTTGGATACTAGTAGATTCTAGAAAGTTACACACTTGTACAGAGTGAATCCTTTTACAACCATATTCATCTCAAGGAAAAATTCTGTTGAAGGAAAACTTGTATCGCTTGGCAGATTCTCTGAAACCATTCAGACCAATTTGTTTTTCTGAAATGAGTACTTGATAAACTGATACATTAGAATTGGTGGCTCTAGGTGTTAAAAAGCAATAAGGTGGAATTCTAAATTTACAATCTTTGTGAATTTCTCTAAGCAGATTTTGATGAGCTGTGGGAAAGGTTCTTCAAGTTTTATTTTTACTTTAATGTTTCTGTTGTAGAAGATGCGTTCAGCACAACTTTCTTTCTGCTATTAGGTTGCATGTGTTCCATTGAGTCTTAGTCATTTATGGACAGCATTATACTTTCTTTCTTCTTTATTTTGAAGAGTTCTGCATTTTTAAAATGAGTCTCTTGTTTTAATTTCTTATCCATGACATCATTCATACAACTCTTTCCTATCAGTTTATTAGCGTACATTCCTTGAGGATGTCTCCTTGAGATGGTTATGCCCACACTGCAAATTCATAATTTTTGCTACCAACTATTTTTTTTGCTTCTTGAAGGAATATTGTTTGGAATATTTGAAAAATTGGTTTCTAATAATGTGGCTTTCTATCAAGTATTATTAAATGGGTTGGTTTTAAAAACTGGTTCTGTTGAAAAGCTGATTTCTTTAACTTCCAATCTATTTCCCATTGTTTCAAGCATGGTACTAGTTGTAGACAACAGATTGTCTATTTAGTTAATGCAATATTTTAAACCTTAAAGAACGTGAATTATTATCGTCATATTCTCTTGGAATGAATCTTATATGGATTATTAAAAAAATCGGTTTGTAGTAAGCTGGATTTCTATTTAGTTTGATTATTTAAGATCACACATGTTTATTGATATTTAAAATCCGGTTTTTAAAATAATGGCAAAAGATTCCATTCATTTTCTGATCAGCAAATAAAATTGATGCATTGCAGCATTTGCCTTGAGACTATTTCTCTGCTCTTCTTCTCGTGGAAGTGTTTTTGGTCATGTTAAACATGTTTCAAGTTGGACTTTTCTCAGAATCAGACAAAAACTTTTGTCCTGCTTTACGGTCTCAATTTTACCAGATTTGAAGCTTTACATGGACTTATATCTTCATGTCTATACTTCCCGTACATGAAACACTGCATACATTTAGCCTTCTAGGCATGCTTGTATTTTTATAGTGTATTAGAGCAGATGTGAGAATTGGAGGATAGATGCTTTTTGAAAGATAATATCTGATTGATAAGCTATGCCAAATAGAACTGTCAAGGGTTCAGATGGATTCCTTTTGTAGTTATTTTCCTGGTGTCATACTCATTTATATTACATTTGATGCCAACTTATATAACTTTAAAATTTCTATTGTGGAAAATTAATGAATTTTTACTTCTTTGATTTTTGTTTTAACAGAAAATAACTGGCATGACTATTTGCCTGGATACCTACGATGGGAAATCATGTTCTTGGAAGCACTTGTACATGCTCCAACAGATGAAGACAACACACGTACGTTTCGGATAAATCTGATGAAAAATCCAAATTTGTTAGAAAACAAAGATTGCAAAGAATGTAAACTCGTTACCTCTTGACCCGAATTTTGATTATGAATACGGGATGCAGGAAACTACAGACCTTTATATAGTAAATGTTGGAGTTGAAAAATTGTGAATTAATTAACCTCACTATGAAGTAGAGATCAGACCCATCTAAGCAATTTGTAATTTTCTACTTGGATGGAAGCTACAAAGTGGATGTTGTACAATGTGAAATGGGAAGAAATTGGGTTAGATTTTGCCTTTGATTGAGAATATATTTATACTGCAATGCCAATTATCCTAATATTGTTGCAATTGAAAGCTGTCTCTGAAAGTTAAATTGAATATTTATGTTCTGATCACCAAATTAATGGGTTTAGATTTAATGTTGCTCTTGATTTGTTGAAATCGTGAAAAAGTTGCTTTCAAGAATTTTGAATGAGTTTCACTGAATGTGACCAATAACAGGAAAGATGAGGTGACAGAATTTGTAGCTTCAAGAGTAACAAAATAAACATTTTAATGTCATACTACAAGAAACTCTCATCTACAGTGTTGTTCATTGAGCGGCTAATCTGTCATTATTGTCATTGTGTATAAAAATTAGGGATAATATAAGAATCACAATTGGAACAATATTTGAAGATCTGCGAATGTTATTTGCAAAAGATCGTCATTGTTAAAGTAATACATAAATTGGGTGACCATGATTGTCCCAAACTTCGTGAATGTAATAATGGTTCAGTAAAGCATAAATATCAATGACAATGTTCAAATAGATATCTATAAGCACCTATTCTTTTGAGACTTTGTTCCTCCTTGCAGTGGACTCTTTAGTAGCGTGTTAGGGCCTTCATGAAAATTTAATCCCAAGTTTATAATTATCTAGGCATGATTTGAAGTCCATGATTATCTAGGCATGGTTTGAAGGCTTGTGGGCATATGAATCTCAAAATGATCCTTTAGTGATTTATTGTTAATGCAATGCACTTACATGTGTTGTATGCCTAAGGCTAACATTTTTAAAGAAAATTATCAAGGGAAAAATTCTATGCTTTGGAATAACACAATTGTGGGTGTTACAATATTTCACTATTCACAAATGAGTGAGTACAAATGCAGATGTCTCCTTATATAGAGAATAATTGATAACGAAATACAAACTTTCTAAAAGGCTAACATGAAAGTTTTTATGTTATTTAAAAACTAAATATGCCTAACTGATTATTAATATAACTGTACGCCTCTCTCTCCGGTTTCCCACAGCTTTCCAAGGGCGGGGGTTAGTAGCAAAGGTTCACAAGTGAATGCAAATCAAGTACGCAATAACTACTAAACGAATAATAGAAACGTGAGCAATAAAATGTACAAGCAAGAGAAAGGAAGACAAACGAATGCAAACCCTTCGATGCTTGAAGCTTCTATTGTTTCTCTTTACTCCTTCCGAAACGCTGTTCTTGATGCTCAGTATTGGCGGAGCAGCGTCTATGACTTGAGAAGCGTCGAGAATTTGATATTTGAAATGTGTGTGTGATCGCAAGATGGCTTGAATGTTAGAACCAAACTGACATAGTAATGGCGCACGAGAGCTTGAAATCCTGGATCCTTCAAATGGTTATGAAGGGTTTATTATATAGGAATTGGTGATAAAATGAATGGTTGAGATCGATCCCAGAGATGG
>MU226316.1:3887798-3961124 GCA_018584345.1 Thuja plicata
ATTTGATTAGATGATTTGGGGAATGAATTTAGAGGAAAATAGATGATTAATTAATGATTAAAAAACCATTAATTAATAGATGAAAATTAGTGTTTTTAATGTAAAGTCGCAAGCTTGTCCATTTTAGTGTGTCTACAATAACATCTCTTAATGATCATTTTACTAACTACCCTACAAAAGACAATGTCTTTTGGTCACAAATACAAAGAAGGCTACCTGCTTCTCATTAGAACATTCTGTTGCTGCTGAGACCCTCCCTGGATTTGCAAAATGTTAATTATCAAGAATCCATTTTCAATCTGAAACAATGATTTTGAGGAAAATTTTGCAAACCCTTGTGTAGGCCTTTGCCCTTGCAACTCTAGGATGCGATTCAAAACAATTGCAAGAAACCACAATTTTTGTGGAAAGAATCGACAAAACCCTCCAATGATTTTTTTTTGGAAAAAATTGAAAAACCTTAAGACCAACAACACATCATGATTTTTTTTTAGAAAAAAATCAGAAAACTGAAAAATGATCGAGGATAAATTTGAAAATATTAAACACGTTTTTAAAGGAAAAAAGAAATCAAAACCCAACACAAAATTCAAGATACAGATCAAAATACAAAACTTTGTTTTTAACTAAAATGATAAAACTCTTACAAAACAATTTTTGAGGCTAAAAAAGTGCACAATACCCACAATTTTTTATGGACAAAAATTATAAAACCTTCCCAAAATTTGAAGGAAAAAAAATGAAAACTCAATCTAATTTTTGAGGACAAAATTATTAAAACCCAACAAAAATTTTTAAAGGAAAAAAATTACTAAAACCCAACCACTAATTTTGAAGGAGGAAAATCAGTAAAATCCATCGTTCACGATTTTTGTGAAAAAAATAACAAACCCTACATCCATGATTTGTGGAAAAAATTAGCAAACCCTCCATCCCTCCATCCATATTTTTTGTGGGAAAAATTAGAAAACCCAAAAGACCAGGATTTTTAGGACAAAATCATGCAAAACCCTTGCACTGTAGAAAATAGGTCGCAATTGCTGCAAACAAAACAACCCATCACATAAACCTTCACACGACAAAACACTAGACTTCGTGTGGTAAAATGCCCTAAAAACGGCCAAACTTCATCACACGGTAAAACAAGAAAACACTTGCGCGGAAAACAACACATGCAAGCAACATGCAACTCACAAAAAACACATGCAAGCAACATGCAAGTATATGTAACTCACATAATATCCTGGGCTTCCGTGATGGAATTAGACCTAGACCCGTTGTGATACCATCTTAGAATATTTCATTATTCATAAACGAGTGAGAACAAATGGAGATGTCTCCTTATATAAAGAATAACTGAGAACGAAATAGAAATTTTCTAAAAAGCCAACATGAAAGTTGCTAAAAATCTAAAAATTAAATTTGCCTAAATGACCATTAATATAACATTAAATACTTTATTAGTGTGGGGGTGAAAATTAGGGATAATATAAGAATAATTGAATAGAATTTGAAGATATGTGAGTGATATTTGCAAAAACATTGTCATTGTTAAAATAAATTATAAATTGGATGACCATGGTTGTCTCAAACTTCGTGAATGTAATAATTGGTTCAACAAAGCATGACGATTAGTGGAAATGTTCAAATAGATTTCTATAAGCCCCCCATCTTTTGAGACCGTGTTCCTCCTTGTAGTGAACTCTTAAGTTGTGTGTTTTCATGAAAATTTGATCACAAGTTTATGATTACCTAGGCATGGTTTGAGGGCTTGTGGACATATGAATCTCAACATGATCCTTTTGATTTATTGTTCATGCAACTCAAAAGCTAGTAACGTGCAAATTACCACAACCCACACCCTATTCTGAGGGGGACAAATTACATCAACCCATCTCTATCAAATATATTTATCATTAGGCCTTTAGCAATCTCGTTCACTACCATATATGATCAAGTCCTCAAGAGAAAAGGGATCAAGCATCCAAAGCATTAAAGACAAGGAGTAATTTTCAAATCTATGCATTCATGATGGCATCAATGATTTTCACTTCCTAAAGTTAACTCTACAATGACAATATCAACATCTTTATGAGCATTTCGACACAAGGTTTATGAAGGTATAAGAATTTCATTTTTAGATCTAGCCTCTGCTACCTAATAACATGCTTTTAATTACATTTCAATTTCAAGGTTAATTCCCAAACCAAGGTTTGACCTAGAGAAACCCTTTTCTACCCAACATTTTCCTTCTTTTTCGAGCACATGAATAGGTGGTAGACACACAAAGAATGGTACAGAGTGAGCATTTGAAAAGTTGTAGAATGTCATTTGTTTGACCAAAAACTGTAGGGAACAAGGCGCATTGCGAAATGCTCTCGAGAGCAAGTTGCCTAGGGTGACAAAATCCCCCTGATTTTTCATGAATTTCGAATCACACGTCAATCTTTGTTTGTACATGCTAGATCTTCTACCAGAATCCATCTGTCAGTTTTCTATTATTTTGTGCATCCCGAAAGTCATCTTTTCACCATATTTCACCCTAGATCTTTCATAATTGTATGATCATCTTTCAACTCCTGCATGAAGGACCACTAGATTCACCTTGTGCCCAAGAATCCTTGAGCCAAGTGGATCATTGTTCTTCCAATGTAATGCCAATAGGGAAAATATGCCTAAGAGTCCTACTTTGTATGCATAGATTAACATACCCTATTTTTACCCTATTTTCTCACATTCCATTTTTGGTGAACTTGACACATATTACATCTTGCTTAATTCTAATTTGGATGTCTGGATATGATTTGTAGGCATTTCATTAACATATATTTACATCATATATCATTACTATATTTCATGCATTTAGAGACCTAGTTCACCTACATTACATTTTGGTGAACCTAATGTATTACATCTTGCTTCTAATTTGGATGTCTAGATCTAAGTTGTATGCATTTCATTGATATATGTTTCATTGTTTCATCTTATGCAATTTTCATTTCATGCAATGTTTAAATGGTCAATTTGTTGAGAATTTGCATTGTTTAGACATCTTTTTCTTCTTTAGCTCTATGCATAAGTTTTATGACCTTAAGCCCTACATCTAATATCCTCGTGAGAAGTTATAGGCTTATGGCTTTTGAAAATTTAAATAGTATGGGTGTAGAGCCCAAGTCAATGAGCATTTTCCATGGGAATTTAGGTGAAACTTCTATGCTTACACATGAAATGCCTAACATTGTTGACAACTAGCCTTTCCACACTTCTCATGATGAGGATGACTCCCTAACATGAATATCTCCTAACCAATTGGAAAGCTTGTCAATGACTTAGCAAATCTTGAACAATGAATGGGTCAAGAACACTTAGATAGTGAGGCAATTCCCTTGCTTAAAGAATTGAGGATGATTCAAAATGATGAACATGGTGTGGATATGTTGCATGACAGTTTATTTTGTGAATGGTACTATCATGCCTATAAAAATTTGTGCCAAAGCTCTTAATCTTTCTAATCCTACCAATCATATTGACAATTCCATTCTTATACCAACATCATTGCCTAATGTGCCTACTTGTACTCCATCTATCATGGTTACATCTACAAAAAACCTTGAAATTCTACACATGTTAGTCGTGGAGGAATCCCTATCAATCAAAACTCTTTTATACCTCCTTCTGTGAGTGTTCCATGTATTTCCCAAACATCTCCTATACCCACTTATCACAATGTCCCACTTTTATATTCCAATGCTCCATCTATTTCCCACAATGTTCCACATCCTTTACTATAAAAAATGTCTAATACCAACCTATCCACCAAAGCAACAATAAATAACCTAGTTCAAAGTGTTTCATCTTTGCAATAATAGCTAGCTTCCATAACCTAATCCAAATTTAACATATTCCAACTTGTGACATTGCAAGCCCACTTTCTTAAGACATTATTGATGCCATTATCTCTCCATACATGGAAATCTCACAATTGGAGACATAATGGAAAATCTGATCCCTTGACTCATGTGAAAACATTTAAAACCTTGTGTAGTGACTTTTCAAATGATTAGAGACTAATGGCTAAATAGTTTTCTAGAACATTTAGAGAGAAGGCTTTGTAATGGGTTTGTTCTTTACCTCCTTCTATCGTCTCTTTCCAAAAATTGACTAATGCATTTCTTCAACAATTTTAAAATAATATTAGTCCTCAAATTTGTTTAATTGGTTTGATTCAAGGCGTTAAAGAGAAAGTGACTGATTTTATTGGTAGATTTAAACATTTTAATGCTCAAATATCTTATCTTGCACTTGATTTGGAAGTTAACAAAAAAAATATTTCTAATTCACAAAAAATATCAGAGATAAGTTATTATTTTTTGAGCTTACTTCCTTTACTGAATTGTGCACAGTGCTTCATAATTATAAACTTCATGTGAGTTAATTTGAGTCATCCGCTTCAATGGCTTCAATTGATAAGAATGATGTTGCTTAACAAACATCCCAAAAGTCCCAAAAGTCAAATATATGTTCATCAAGAAATTTTTTTTTTCTTCAATCCATGTTGATACACAATTGGCAACTATAACTTCTGGCGTGGCTACTTTGTCGTCAATTTTAAAACCAAGCCATAATTTTTTTCCTCTTTATGATTTTTTACATAATTTTATGCTGAAGTTGATGAATGATAATGTTTTGAAACTTCCTCCCATCAAACCTATTGACACTTCCAAACCATTGTCTGCTTCTTATGATGCCAAAACCTTTTGCCAATATGATGCAGTTAAGATTAGAGGATCCAATAATGGACTGTCCAAACTTGCAGGCAACAACAAGACAACAACAAAAACCAAACACAACACATATATAACAAATTATATCAATTTATATACATATTCCGATCCAATTACATGCAACATGCCGGGCTGTAAGGCCTTCCTGGTTATGGCCAAAACAACAAAAAGTTCAACAAGATCTCGCAAGATCCAACTTCACCAGCCTACCCTACAACTAAGTGGACGAAACCATATCTAAAATTGTGCTCGCAAGCCACCAAACAATCTTACAAGTTTCTCTCTTATCCACTTACTACTGTCTGCTATCAACTCTTTCTCTCTACCTCCCTTCCTCTCTCTCAAATGCTACCTACACACTCCTTATATACAACACAACCACAAGTTGGATTCACAAGCAAATATTAAATGACAGTCGACCCAATACAATCCACGATGAATCATATTAAATGACCCAGTTGACTGCAAACAAACAATAAATACATAGAAGAAAGCACCAAATCAGATTTAGGTCCACACAAGATCCAATGCATCAAATCTGCATACCTCAAAACTCTGCACGATCCCAACGACCCCCTCAAATCACAGATGCAATCTCCAATATCCGCCCAATCCACAAAATCTAGTCGGTGACTCATCAACTGAGACCCTCAAGTCAGTAACAAGCACAAACAAAGCTGCTGAGCCTATTCGGTGAATCAGCGCTGCCAACAGACACCGAGTCCGTTCGGTGAAGCAAGACACTCCTTCCACCGAGACTGAGCACCGAAATGACTGAGAACAACCAGACTCCACTGAGCTCTGCCAACTCACCTACCAAGCACCAAACATAACTTAAACATATTTTTGGCCAACACAAGATTGCCAACTTCCCTAGGATGTTCTTGTATCAGACACCCCAGGTGCGAAAAGATGTTCTAGCATCTCCATGAACATCTTCTGGGATTCATCACATAGATACCAAACCGATTCTTGATATACATGTCGTCCGAGTCCTTAACCGATACACCCATGCCTCAATTCTTCTTTTGCTTTCTTTTACCACTAGCACTCTATGAAGTGTCTTCAGATCTCTGAACCTTAATGCCTGCACCGACCCTTGCAGTCATCTTAGATTTGCTACCAATGCTTAAGTTCCTCCTTCCTTTATCTTTATCCTTCAAAGGAATCAAAATAAACTTCTGTCCATCTTTTAGGATAGTAAAGAGGTTCCTCTTACAATCATGAATAGCCTCTCTACCATACTGCTAATGTCTTCCAAGTAAAACATGACAAGAACTCATCTCCACAATGTCACACAATACTTCATCCTTATAAGAACCAATGTGAAAACTTACCATGCATTGCTCCATCACCTCTAATGCATGATCTTCTTGTAGCCAACTTATCCTATAAGGATAAGGATGTTTCAACCTTCTTAAACTAGGCTTCCAAACCATCTCCTCAGAAACCAAGTTATCAATACTTCCTCCATCAACAATCACCTTACAACATTTACCACTAGACTTACACACAGTCCTTAACAAGTTCTTCCTCTGATAAGAATCAACTTTTTTCATGGGCAACAATGTTCTCCTAAGCAAAAGATTCACACCTTCCACCTCAGGTTCATTCTCTACAACTTCATTCACCACAACATTTCAGTGACTATCAACCTTCTTATCTGCATGAGGACATTCAAATGATTGATGTCCTTAATCACCATAGTTATAATAGGTACCTCTGAATACACCTCTACCTGCCCTTCTCCTCGGTTCAACAGGTTTTGGTTCCTCCCCAACTCTCGGTTTATCCTTTACTATCTGCTCTTGTTTCTTTTTCCTTTGGGAGTTACCTTGATGTCTCCTTTTCAACCTATCTTCCGCCTTCAGTGCATACTGATATGTATCCTCAACCAAACCAATATTCAACATGCTAATCTCATCTTGGATATTGAATCTAAGACCATTAACATATCTGGCAACCTTTTCCTTAGAAAGCTCCCTATGTCCAGATCTAATAGTCAGCTTGTAGAACTCCTTGGTATAGTATTTCACACTGAGATCTTTTTGCTTCAGATTCTGCAACTTCTTAAACAACTCAAGTTCATAGTTAGTAGGTATGAACTTAGTTTTCAATCTTGTCACCATTAATCTCCATCGAGTGATTTTTGTCTCACCTTCTTCCTCCCTATCTCTTTGTAACTCTTTCCACCATAAGGCAACATGTCCTTTCAACTTAGTTTGTGCTAACCTCACCCTAAGAGGATCTCCAATACCTTCCAACTCAAAGTAGTCTTCTAATTCACCGACCCAATCAACCAGGTCTTCGAGGTTCAATGCACCTGAGAAATTAGAAACTTCCATCCTATGACTTGTATTCAACCGAGCCATAGATCTTTCCAACCGATCATCTCTGTCATCTCTATTATGTCCAGCACCTTCGGGAGCAGGTTCAAAATCTTTGGCAGCTTCCTCATAGCCATCCTCTGTTCCAGGGTTCCTCTGCAAACTAGTAATAGCCCTCATGATTTCAGCTACCACCTCATTCTTCATCGCCACTATCTCAGATCTAAACCTTTCTATCACCTTAGTTTCCACCTCATTAGAGAGACCTAAAATCTCCCTAGTGTCCAATCTTCTTAGAGGCATCTTCCAAGATCTTAAAAAACCCTCTGCAACAAATCCCAACCAACCACCTTGTGAAAACCTCTGAACTGTCTGCAATTCAGATCGCAACTTGCTACCTCATACAAACAGCCAGACATGTTTCACAAGTCTAGGAACACAGACCTTCAACCTTCACTCTGACCAACCAGATCAACCTCACCCTAACAATGAACCATCTCTGATACCACTTGATGCATTCAAGCTTGGAGGATCCAATAATGGACTGTCCAAACTTGTAGGCAACAAAAAGACAACAACAAAAATCAAACATAACACATGTATAACAACTTATATCAATTTATATTCATATTCCGATCCAATTACATGCAACATGCCGGGCTGTAAGGCCTTCCCTTTTATGGCCAAAACAAAATTGTTTTTAACAAGATCTCGCAGGATCCAACTTCACCAGCCTACCCTATAGCTAAGTGGAAAAAGCTAGATCTAAACTTGTGCTCACAAGCCACCAAGAAATCTTACAACTCTCTCTCTCTCTCTCTCTCTCTCTCTCTCTCTCTCTCTCTCTCTCAAATGCTACCTACACACTCCTTATATACAACAGAGCCACAAGTCAGCTTCACAAACAAATATTAAATGACAGTCGACCCAATACATTAATCCACGATAAATCATATTAAATGACCTAGTCGGCTGCAAACAAACAATAAATACATAGAAGAAAGCACCAAATCAGATTTAGGTCCACACAAGATCCAATGCATCAAATACGCATGCCTCAGAATTCTGTATGATCCCAACAACCCCCTCAAATCACAGATGTAGTCTCCAGTGTTCGCCCAATCCACAAAAGCTAGTCGGTGAACTCATCAACCGAGACCCCCAAGTCGGTACCGAGAAAAAATAAAGCCATCGAGCCCGTTCGGTTAATCAATGCCGCCAACAAACACCGATTCTATTCGGTGAAGCAAGACACTCCTTCCACCGAGACCAAGCACCGAAACGACCAAGAACAACCAGACTCCACCGAGCTCTGCCAACTCACCTACTGAGCACCAAACAAAACTTAAACATATTTTTGGTCGACACAGGATTGCCAACTTCCCTAGGATGCTCCTGCATCACAATATCACCAGAAAACCCAACCATGATATTGAAAAGTTTTATCAATTGAAACATCTTGTCCAAGAATGTATTGATTCCAATACCATAACTATCAAGGTTGTTTATTATAAGGCATAAAAATTAGTCGTATTCCTAAAGCACAACTTGCAAATCTATACAAATTCTTTAGCTTCTCATTCTACCAATATTGTTGATCCTACCAATGCTTTACCTTCCCATTCCACCAATATTGTTGAGGCTATTAGCCCTATGACTGTGAACATTAACAATATGTGTGAATAGAACAAAAATGTTGTTAACTTCATTGAGAAACCTAATCCTAAACCCCCTGAACCTTCCATTACTTTTGATCCTAAGAAAACTATTAAGGTACCTAATAGACCTTTATACATATATGTGAGGATAATGGAAAGTTCTCCTAGGATTAATTATTGATCATGTGTGTATGGTGAGTGCTATAACCAAGGACTATCTCTTCACAAGACAATTTCATCAAGAAACTTATGAAAAAATTGATGTGGTGATTAAGGCACATGGTGGTTATACTTGTCCTACCATAGGCTCTATTACCCTTTCCATTGAAGTTGTTAAGAAGTTCTTAGATGTCACCTTTGCTATTATTCCTACCTCCGATCAATTCCAAGTTAGACTAGGACTTCCTTGGCTTACTTCTATAAAAAAACTATTTCTTCTTCTATCCATAAGCATTTGAGGTTCCCTCATAATGGAGAAATTATCATGATTAATTAGAGTCTTTATAAACCATTAGTGAGTCATGGAAAATTCACCCTTGACTTATTTTGGCCTCAAACGCCTCAACCATTGCAACCCTGACAAGACTTTACATTTTTATGATATCAAAAGTTAAAAAGTGAAATGATATCAAAGTTGAGAAAATATAAGGATATTCTACTTCCTCATTTCGGACTTGTAGTCCTTACTACACATTGAATTCCTCCTATATATGCTTAAGTTCCACCTTCTATATCCTAACAATTTCTAACTTCTTCCATCTCTTAACCTACAAAGGTTCCTTCAATTCCTCCTACAAAGGATGACAAGGAGTTGATGATGATTAACCCCAAACCTTCCCAAATTTCAAGTCAAACCAAACAAAACCACAGTGCCAAAGATTGACGACAAAGATATTGTGCCAAGGCCTATGAAATTTATTCTCAAAATATTTCCTCCCCTAAGAAGCCTAATTATGCTTTGATACTATTTGACCAACCTTTGACTAGCCCAAGGGAGGAAGAAAATCTTAAAAAAATAAAGTTGTCTAAGCATGATAATTGTTATTTTGACATTAAATATGTCATTGTGTTTAATTTTAGATGACGACACAAATGATAATGTTGTTGATGCTAACAATAATGATGCTAATAATGTTGATCATAATGATTCTAATGATATGTATGAGGTTATTAAAATCAATCATGAACTTTCTTCAATATTTTCCAAAGAATTAATTCTAGCTCCCAGTGACAAACACTATGAATCATCATTAGAGCATGGTCCTTGTTTAGAATTGACAGTAGCTCCATCTACCATGATTTTTTTCCTCTTGCTTCTTGGCCGCCATCTCTAAGTGATGTTAGTAATATTGAGAGGCATATAATTTGCTTGATTAGGTTTTCTTGCACAATGGATTCATTTGTGTTTTCTTTTTTGTAATGTGTTTCCCTTGTGATGTGTTGCCTGATATTGTCTTTGTGTTATGTTAATCTCTCTTGGATAACGTTAGTTCATATTCCATTGTTGTAAATGTGTCTTGTACTTTCTATTTGAGAATGATGCAAAGCGTTGAGATTCATTCATTTTTTGGTCTTCGCTATGTTGACCCAAAAAGACCCTTTTTGTTCATCTTATTTCTCTTCTTCCATTGTGCTCGTAGTTTTATTTCCTTTTGGGGATGAGGTCAATTCAATGTAATTATACTTGATATACATGAGTTATTATATACACATATTTACCCTAGAGCTAGTGGATCCTTTATGTGCTCTCTTTTTGTCGTGTGCTCTATTGCCCTTGATTTTGTTCTTGCATGAGGCTATATCATTGCAAAAACATGCTTGTATTTTGTATGTATGTATGTATGTATGCTACCTTAAAGATATTGATTTGTGTAAGGCATACACAATCCCTTTAACATGGGGGCATACACTCCTTTGTTTGTTACACTTTATGCACCCACTATAATCAATTTTTCGTAGGTAAATTTTTAGGCTACTTAACAAAATATGCATTTTTCTTTGTAATATTCTCTTGACATATTTACTTTGATACAATGATTTCCTTTGTTGTCCTTTACACTTTTATTTTGGTGGATTTCCTAGTATACAATGATTTTCTTAGCTATCGTTGTGGCGAGTTGACTAGCATAAAGTAAGTTGCTAGACTATAAAATTATCCTTTGCACCAATCTCTCTACATGACACATAGTAAGTTTAACCTTACTAGTTAGTATAGTCATGGATTTTCTCTCTCTTTATTTTCATGTGTTTCTCCTTTTGTCTTGTTATTAAATTGATAAGGTCTTAGGTCACTTGGGGGCTTGGTGTTTCCTTGTCTCTTTTACCTTGACGAAAGTTTTCCTATGCTATGATCTACTTTATTGAGAGTATGAATCTAGGTTCATACTCCTGCTAAAGTGGGGGCTAAATGAAACATCATAAATCACATCCCTATGCACTTTCTTGCACACCTAGGACCTATTTTAGCATTCCTGGACTCCTGTATCCGATATGCTTGATCCAATTCAATTCTGCATTTAATTATAGCATCTTCTCAACATTCTAGACCCCAGGTTCCAATTTGGACCATTATTGGAGGGAACAAGTCGCATTGGGTGACCCACTCCCTGATGTTTGGGCCCAAATTCAAACTGCTCAACAGTTAGCTTGCGGAACCGATAATTTTAAGCTCATGCCACCTTTCTCTAAAATTACACCCCGAAATGCTTGGTGAGGTATGAAATCAAGTTATCCTCCCTCATTTTGATAAAAAACAAATTTAATGTCATCTCTCTCAATTGCAATTTCAAGTTCAAGCACTCAAGTCCTGAAGAGGAAGAGATCAAGCACCCAAGGCATTGAGACAAGGAGTGATTTTTAAATCTATACATTCATGATGTTTATTTGCTAAAGTCAATTCTACAAGGTAAACATCAACATCTCCATGAACATTTCACCACAAAGAATTCCTATGAAAATATTAGCATTTCATTTTTTGTTTTATCCTTTTCCATCTAAGAACACACTTTTAATTACATTTCAATTTCAAGGTTAATTCCCAAAATAAGGTTGACCTAAGAAAAGCCCTTTTTACCTAACATCCTCCTTTTTTTTATGTGTAGGAACAAGTAGCACACATACTAAGAAAGGTACAGACTGAGCATCTAAAGAGATACCAAATGTTGTTCATTTGATCAAAAATTGTAGGGAGCAAGTCACACTGCTACATGCTCCTTGGAGAAATTCGCCTAGGGTGATAGAGTCCCTATAATTTTCCACAAATTTTGATCGTAAGCCAGTCTTTCATCTGTACATCCGAGATCTTCTTTCAGATTTTTTTTTTCAGTTTTCTATTTTCCTGTGGATGCCAAACGTTATATTTTCATCATATTTCACCCTAGATCTTCGACAATTACATAGTCATCTTTCAACTCTCCCATGAAGGACCACTAAATTCACCTTGGGCCCAATAATATTTGAGCCATGTGGATCATTCTCCTTCCAATGTAATGCCAATATGGAAACAAGTGTAAGAGTTTGCATACATAGATTAGTGAGCCCTATTTCCCCACATTACACGTACTATTGGTGTAACCATTGCACTCGTTTGGGTGCATGTCCTAATAATATTGATGTTGAAATTAGATAATAGTGTGTTTTTGATCTTTAAATGCAATAAAAATATATATGTGATATTGAACCGCGTTGAGTGATTTTTCTACACTTTGACTATTATATACATGCATAGGTACACTTGACGTTTATGAAGTTATCATAGGTACAAGGTACTTCTTCACCTTGCCCAATAGGTCTGAGTTATACTCTAATAGTGGTTATATTAGAGATTGTCACATTAATCATAACTAATTAGACCTAACCACCGTACTCAGCTTGAGTACAATTTTCAATTTTATTAGTTTAATGAATTACCTTGATATTGTGAACGATAATACTCTAAAAACCCAACCCCCTATTGGACAACTAGTAAAGAGTGTTTCAATGTCATGTTGATAATTTATATTTTTCGTACAATTAAAGTGTGAAAATGATCTTTTATGGGTTAAATGGTAGTTTTCCCTATAAAGCCATGTTAAAATAAGCTTATATGGATTTTGATGAAAGATTTGAATGTTGTATGTAAAATAATATGCTTGAACGTTTGTTTTCAGTCCAAGTTTAAAATTTGAATAAAAAATAACTTAAAATTAAAGTAATATTATTTATTATTTGAGTTTTTGAGTGTTAAAGGGAAAAAGGAGGAGTTATTTTACACTTAGCTTATTTTCATGAAGGAAAATGGTGCAAGAAAACTCTCAAATTTGAAAAGTTGTTTTGTGGATTGGAATGCAATTGTAAATGGAAGTGAGAGAGGTAGAGTTAATTAGGATATGAAATGAGAGGGGATTAAACTACTCCATAGATTCAAGTGTTTGTTTTTTGTGTGTGAAGAGATTCAAATGTGAAGTTTTAGCTAAAATTGAGGCAAGTTCCTCATTTTTTCTCCATTTCTTTTGGTTTTTGTTTGTAATGGTTGGAAAGTGTTTAATAGAATGAAAATTTCATTTCCATTGTTTTTAAAGTCAAAACTAATAGTTCATTTATTATTTTGAGAATTTTTCTAAATATGAGGGTTACTATGGCAATTTTTATGAAACCACTGAAATGTAAATTTTATGTTAAAAATGTGATATTGGGCACTTGTAAACCAAAAGGGTATTCTTGAAATTTTTCTTTTGCAAATTGTAATTTTTGATGAAATTCAAAGGTATTTTACTAGAGTTTGAAGAAATTATACAATTTTTGTCTTTTTAGAAAAATAGGAAAAATGTGAATTTCATGCAAACTATGTTGGATTAAAACATGGATGTATTTTTATAACTTTGTGAAATGTGAAATTAGATTCATTTAGATCATATTTTAAGATATTTTTCAAGGATTCAACAAATGCATGTGAAATGTGAAAACTTGTGGAAATGGGAAATTGCTTTGATTTGAGTTTTGTGTTACATCCGTTGGTGAATGTAATGAGCTTAAGACATAGGTACTAGAGAGGATTATGGGAGGGGCTGCCAATATGTCTCCGACCCAAAGTGGCTTGTAGCCTTCATTATAGTATGAGGAGTCATTTGATCAAGTGAAAACTAATGAAACATAGGTAATTAATTAAAGAAGATAATGGAAAAAACCTCGAATACTTTAGCGTAAACTAATGAAACATGGGTAATTAATTAAATAAGATAATGTAAAAAACCTTGAATACTTTAACGTTCATAAAATATAGGAATGATAACTTGGGATTCCCCTTGTAGACTTTAGCACTTGTAAAAGCTAGGGATGATAACTTGGGAAGACATGCCAACTCGTGGAATGTTGGATGTATATGATCGAGTGTCCTCATAAATACAAGAGGAGTATGAGATTATGTGTGGTGTTATCCCTTTATGGACACGTGATGAAACTCCCTAACTAGCTCTCTAACATCTATTCCTAGTGTATTTAAGTAGCAGCTAAAAGATGGTCATTCCTTTCTTGTTGATGTTTACTTTTCGATGCATACAAGAATTCGACGTGCTCTTATCTTTTAGATGTTGTGGTGGTCTTTGTGCTTGGATTCGATATTCTTCATACCTTGATTCTATTCTTCTTTGTGTTGGATGCGTATGCCATTTTCCTTATATTTCGTCTGTATGCAAGTGTTTTTGACCTTGTGACAATATCCTAGCACGAATGGATTTCATTCTTTGATTCCATGTGGTTGGGTGACATGTTGCCTTTTTGAGGTCCAAAGAATATAAAGTTGAGATTGCATAGTGCAGTCTTCTCTTCATGGTTTCATTTTCTCACTTAAGTTAATTTATTTCAACAATTTTTTTCTATATTTGAAGGACATTTGAGTCCTCTTGATGTAAGTGTAATAATCCTTAATGTACCACATTATTAAAATGTAATGTATTATAACCAAATGGGTTCATATTATAAGTATGGATTGGATTATCCGAACATGGTTTTGGAGCCAAGCATGATAGTTGATGAGTAGGTTTTTTGGTGTTTTTAGTAAGACTTTTTAGTTTTATCCAAGATTTCATTAATTACTATGGTTATGTCTTTTATGCTCAAGACTCAGTATTTTCATGTGATTAAGGAAACTTTCATGCTTATATATATGACAATTTATGGTGTTAAAAGTGATGGAATTTAGATTAAATGGTATATGAATGGTTATTTGCTTCCTAACTATGTTATGTATACGATGAGGTGGACTTCCGTAATTCCTTTGGCATGAATGTGCAACTTCCTGCAACCAAGGATTGGTCGAGCATTGAAATAGTCTTCAAAATTCAAAACATCATTATCAACTTGTTCAACCTGTTGATAATATGACAATAAACAACTATAGGGGGGGGGGGGGNGGGTAAATTACTTGTTACTAAAACCTTACACCTCAAACCCTTAAATCCGATTAGAATAAATGGAGTATAAAACATGCAAGGATATACAAATCAGAAACACATCTACACAAGTTGACACAAGATTTTTATCATGGAAACCCTATTAGGGGAAAAACCACAGTGGGGATGATTAACCACAATAAGAGAATACCTTTTAGAAGTATAACCTTATTACAATGTGCGGGGAATGCACATGCATTCAGGCTCACTGCCTAGAGCTCACTGCTCAAATAAAAAGCCTCAGGCTACAACCCTGAGGAAGGCTCACTGCCTTACATTCTGATCACTACAATGATCTATACAAAATTATTAAACTGTGTAAGTGACATCTACCTTATGTCTGATACAACTCCAATGTATCACAATGAAGATCTCTATTCAACCCCTTGTTGAAACACTTTTGATTACCAATGAATCAGGCTCTTCCTTTTCTAGCCACCTCTAGCATCCGCGTTAATGATCCACACCTTGAATTTTTCCTAGTTCATCATTTTATACTTAAAATTAGGTCGACAAAACCTAATTCACCATCTCTTCAATTAACGTGCCAAATCTCTTTATTCAAATTCATCTATGACCGCTAAATCATAGCCATGACCTATAACCACCACCTCGAGATCATAAATCATCCATATTTCATGATTTAGCACTTTCGCAATACAATTTACCAACTAATTTGACCAAGAACATAAATAATAATAAAAATATTATTATTGACTAAAAGCTCCACCAATTTTATCCTTTTGATCCATGTGTATTGCAAACTCATCAAGCACATTCTTCAAGAACATCCTATAGCATCATAAAAAAAATTCAAACAAACAAATCCACCACAACCATTAGATTTGTCAACTCTTTTCATCCGAACTTGAAGAACACTGTCATCAAGTCTTTGAGACAACAAGATTATGCCTTGCAGACCTATGAAGTACAAACCCTCTGAGTTTAAGACACATGAGTATGTCTCCAGTACACTCCTAGGTTCACTCCATGAAATTCTATCTCTATTGAGCACACTAAACCTCTTTCTGTCTTTCTATTAATACAGTCTCTCACCATGTCTACTAGTCACCTTTTGTAACCTGGTTAACTATCCAAATCATCATGAAACCTTCTGCAACTTTGGGTGAACTGAGTAAACACCTTCACCATGCTTCCTCTACATGTGCAAATTCATCTCTTCAATATCCGCTTCTCACTAGACCTTTTAACATTCTGCCCCACTAGTTATCTTGCAACAGTTAAGTTAGCATTAAGAACATAACTCTTCTGATTACTTCCTATGATCAACCCTTCAACTATGTTGACATCAATTCCAACAAAACCATCATCCATATTTTCCAATTTTAGATGCCTAAAATCGTCCCTTGACATTATAATTATTTAATTATATTTGTTATATTCTGCTACCTATTTAATTAAATTAGGTTCATTGTCTATAGTATTTAGATTTAATTTAAGTACTTCCCCCTTAAGTGTATTAAATTTTATTTAATACCCCTCTCCATCAATATCCCCTTTAAATAAATTTTAATTTATTTATTCCCTCATATGCTAATATTCTTCTAAACCAAGATTAATTTAAATTAATCCAAAATCTAGGCCTAGATCCTACCCTACCTCACATCACTCTCAACAAATAGACCTATTTTCTAATTAACTAAGGTTAATTAGGCCAATTTCATCATTCCTACACCCATTAGTCTTAATTATTTGCTCACACACGTGTGAGCAAATTTCTAAAATTTGCCTTTTTCAAAGAATTCTAATTTTGGCCCAAACAAGGTTTCTTACAACCTTAATGACATTTTCTTACACTTTCTAAAAGTGTTCATTAGACCAAATCTATGACTTTTCTTACACATCTATGATAAATCTCTTACACATACTTGAAGTACACATTGACCCATCACATCTCAAGTTGCTCACACGTGTTAGAAAACACTTCCTCTTGCATGAATTATGTGTCCCTCATGTGGCACCTATGTGGATGCCACATGTGATCCACCTCACCCAAGTCCTCCAAAATTCTATAAATAGGAGCCTTGCCAAGAGTAAATCACACATTCATTTTGCATTAGAGTTATTAGCCTGGTTTGCATCTAGAGATCTTTGTGCATTTAAAGTTTTTATACTAACATGTTTGGTAGTTGTTTACATTCATTATGGTAGTTGAATCTCATTCTTAATTTATATCTTGCATTCAATACTAGATCTTAGTGTTCATAGTTCATCTACTTCCATATCCATCTCATTGAATGCTTGATACTAGTTCTCTATAACTAGTTCTTGAGCTATTCAATATCTGTGCATTGTAGTTTGCATTTACATTGCATTCATATCATTTCAAATCAAGTGGGATTGAAATATTATGTTTGGAGATCACACCCAAAACCCTCTCTAAGAGAAAATCAACAAGGCTTGGGTGCCCTTGTTTGGCTCATCGAAGGTTATGGTGGAAACTTTGTTTTGAGTATGCTTTTGATATATTAATCTAGATTAAATGATTTATATATCTAATGTTTGCATGTCTAAGCATGATCCCAATATGTATGTTTCGAGCATATACATTTTGACACGCCTGATAGGTGCACATATGTAGATCATATGTAACCCTTGCACCTAAATTCCCGCCTCTCTGATAGGTGCACATATGTAGATCATAATATAGCTAGCTCATGATGGTGTATCCCCAGCAATAGTGCTCCCCCTCATCCTCAAATATGGCACTTAGTACCCATGCTCATCCCAATGGAAATCCATGACATGTATGGTCTGGCATCAATCACTATCCGATCAATCCTACTTAGTACATCGCCACCCATCACAACCGTGGTCGCCCTGCCATCGTGGCTCTCCAAGGTAACCGCTACCTAGAAATGGGAACATAATCATCTGGCCACTCGAAGACTGCCTCTACATAGGGCTTAGGGCCCTCCTATACATACTCTGGTATCAGGCCCCGGATGGGAATCTAGTATATACGCTAGACATCCAGTAGAGTTATGGTCGCCTCCCCCATCAAAAAATGGAAACCTGAGATCATACTACGCCACCTCTTGATCAATGTGAACATGAGCACATTATGCTCTCTCAAGTGTGGCAATAGATGCATACACTCTAACCCGCATAAGGCTACCTATCCCCACTCTGTCGTGGTCAACCTATCCATTAGTTCCATCATCTCTAACCAACTCTCTCATGACTGAAATGCTGCTATAGCCTCCTGCATCCACAAATTCATGCGTGTTAGTCCTTTTCTCACGTATGGGGCATCCTTTTCGCCTCCTTCCATATTTTTTTCCCATCCCACCATCTTCCCCATGTGTCTTTTGGGTTAATCACTAGAGACGCTGATTGACCTGCGCAAACGACGATCGAGGTATACGTCAATCGACAAAGATGCTGATCCATGATCGACCTCTCCTGTGCCTACTCAAGGTCAACCTTGTTGATTGACATCTGCATAGATGACTATTTTTCAATCATCATCTGCATCGCCTCCCTTTCGTCCTCACAGACAACAATCTTAGATTGTCGTCTGTGTTGACAAAAATCTGGCGATTGTCATTTGCAAAGATGGCAATCACCGTTTCATCATCTCCGCATATGACGATTGGTCGATCATCATCTACGTAGATGATGATTCACCGATTTTCATCTCTGCCTCAATAACCTTTTCCCCCTTAAAAGCTATTAAATGTGCATTAAATACAAAATTAAATGAAAGAAATTGGGCGTGATTTCAAGACTCACCGGTGGTCCTGCATCGACCAGGTCGTTGATGTCTTTGGACACGCTCTCCTAGCTGCATACACTCTCGGGGATCTATCATTTCTCTCTCTTTGCTCTATCTTTTTTCTCTTTGTGAGTGAAAATGACCTCTCCTAGGGCCCCTATGGACTATTTATAGGCCCCTTGGGACTCGTTCTCCGTCTCGGACTCTGTTTTTGTCCTGTTTTTCCCCATCACCTCGTAAGTTATGTAATTCCTCTTATTTCTTCCCTTTTGCCTCTTTTAGAGAAAATTTTACAAAAAATTATTATTTTTCCATTATTTTCTCGAAGGGGCACACTTCTTTACCATCCTCGCCTTTAGGAATTTTTGTTCTCTCTAGGGCATCTAGTTTTGTTTTCTTTGATGCGACACCATTCTCGACGCCGAATCAAAGAGGGGCACAATGTAGACGCCTAAAATCATCCCTTTACATTATAATTAATTAATTATATTTTTTATATTCTCCTACCTATTGAATTAAATTTATTTAATTAAATTAGGTTAATTTTCTATAGTATTTAGATTTAATTTAAGTACTTCCCCCTTAAGTGTATTAAATATTATTTAATACCCCTCTCCATCAAAATCTCCTTTAAATAGAATTTAATTTATTTATTTGCTTCATATGCTAATATTCTTCTAAACCAAGATTAATTTAAATTAATCCCAAATCTAAGCTTAAATCCTACCCTACCTCATATCACTCTCAAAAAATAGACCCAGTTTCTAATTAACTAAGGTTAATTAGGCTAATTTAATCATTCCTACACCCATTAGTCCTAATTATTTGCTCACACATGTGTGAGCAAATTTCCAAAATTTGTCTTTTCAATGAATTCTAATTTTAGCCCAAAGAAGGTTTCTTACAACCTTGATGACATTTACTTACATTTTCTAAAAGTGTTCATTAGACCAAATCTATGAATTTTCTTATACATCTATGAAAAATCTCTTACATGTGTACTTTAAGTACACATTTACCCATCACATCTCAAGTTGCTCACACATGTGTGAGAAAACTCTTTCTCTCCTATGGATTTTTTGTCCGTCACGTGGCATATATGTGGATGCCACATGTGATCCACCTCACCCAAGTCCTCCAAAATCCTCTAAATAGGATCCTTGCCTAGAGTAAATCACCCATTCATTTTACATTAGAGTTATTATACTAGTTTGCATCTAGAGATCTTTGTGTATTTAGAATTTTTATGCTAAATTGTTTGGTAGTTGTTTACATTCATTATGGTAGTTGAATCTCATTCTTAGTTTATAGCTTGCATTCATTACTAGATCTTAGTGTTCATAGTTCATCTACTTCCATATCCATCTCATTGAATGCTTGAGACTAGTTCTCTATAACTAGTTCTCATTTCAAATAAAGTGGGATTGGTATATTATGTTGGGAGAGAACACCCACAACCCTCTCTAAGAGAAAATAAACAAGGCTTGGGTGCCCTTGTTTGGCTCATCAGAGGTTATGGTGGAAACTTTATTCTGAGTATAATTTTGATATGTTAATGTAGATTAAATGATTTATATATCTAACATTTGCACGTCTGAGCATGATCCCAACAGGTAGGTTTCCAACATATACATTTGGGAATGCCCAGTAGGCACACATATCTAGATCATATGTAACTCATGCACCTAAATTCTTGCCTCTCCGGTAGGTGCACATATGTAGATCATAATATAGCTATCCCAGGATGATGTATCCCCAACATTACTACTCCCCTCATCATCCATCATGGCACTCAATACCTGTTCCCATCCCAATGGAAATCCATGACCTACATGGTTTGGCATCATTCGCCCTCCGACCAATCCTGCCAAGTACATCGCCACCCGTCACAACCATGGTCGCGCTGCCACCTCCGCTCTCCAGGGTAAGCAATGCCTAGAAGTCATAATATGATCATATGGCCACCCAAAGGCTACCTTTGCACAGGGATCAAGGCCCTCCTGTACATACTCTAGTATCAGGCCCCAAATGAGAATCCAATATATATGCCAGACATTCAGTAGAGTGATGGTTGCCTCCCCCGTTGGGAAATGGAAACTTGAGGTCGTACTATGCCACCTCTTGATCAATATGGACATGAGCGCATTATGCGCTCTCAACCGTGGCCAAAGATGCACATTCTCTAACCCGCATAAGGCTACCTGTCCCCACTCTGCCACACTTAGCTTGTTTGCTAGCTCCATTGTCTCTGGCCAACTCTCTCGTGACCGAAATTATGCTATAGCCTCCTACATCCAAAAATTCCTGCATGTCGATCCTTTTCTCACATTTGGGGCATCATTTTCCCCTCTTTCCATCTTGTTTTACCCTCCCACCATCTTCCCCATGCATCTTTTGGGTTAATCGGTGGAGACGCTGATTGACCTGCCCAAACGATGATCGACGTATACGCTGATCGACAAAGATGTTGATCCATGATCGACCTCTCCAGCGCCTACTCATGGTCAACCCTATTGACCGACATCTATGCAAACAACCATTTTTCAATCATCATCTGCGTCCCCTCCCTTTTGTTCTTGCAGATGACAATCTTAGATTATTGTTTGCGCTGACGACAATCTAGCGATTATTGTCTGCGAAGATAATGATCACCATTTTGTCATCTCCATAGATGACAATTGGTTGATCATCGTCTGCAAAAATGATGATCCACCGATCGTCATCTCTACCCCGATAACCTTTCCCTCCTAAAATCTATTAAATGCAAGGAATTGGGCACAGTTTTGAGACTCACCGATGGTCCTACGTTGGCCGACTGCTAATGTGTCCAAACACACTCTCCTAGCTACATACGCTCCCAAGGATCCATCATTTCTCTCTCTTCTCTACCTTATTTCTCTTTGTGAGTGAAAATGACATCTCCTAGGGCCTCCATGGGCTATTTATAGGCCCGTTGGGTCCTGTTCTCCGTCCTGGACCCTATTTTTCATCATATTTTTCTCCCATCATCTCGTAAGTCATGCAATTACCCTTATTTCTTCCCTTTTTCCTCTTTTCAAGAAAATTTTACAAAAAATAAATTTTTTCCATTATTTTCTCGAAGGGACACTTCTTTACTATCGTCGCCTTTAGGACTTTATGTTCTCTCTAGGGCATCTAGTTTTCTTTTCTTTAATGCGATGTCATTATCGACGCAGCATCAAAGAGGGGAAAAATGTAGACGCCTAAAATTATCCCTTGAAATTATAATTATTTAATTATATTTGTTATATTCTCCTACCTATTTAATTAAATTAGGTTAATTTTCTATAGTATTTAGATCTAATTAATGGCGCTCGATGGCTTTAACGACTATAATGGCTGATGACAACCATGGTGACCCTACCAGGCACAGGACCTGGAGAAATGGATCAAAGACTCTCACAATGGAACAATAGACAGACGGGGACCTCCCTGGATCAACGACAATACAAAGGAGAAATGGCCCTACAGTCGGCATCGAATGCAACATTTTAATACAGAAGAAAAACTCCCAAATAGTAACAAACCAGGCTATCATAGAGGGAAGATGCTTGGTTTTGATAGGGATGGTGGGAGATGGGAGAAAAATTAGGAGCCATCAAGGTAGATGTGGCAGAAAAGGATAAACCTTGAGCCTCTAAACTTCAACCATATTGAAAAAAAGTTTTGGCACCCAAAGGACAACAAGTTGGATGCAAAAAATTGGGAGAGCAGGACCAACGACAATAGTTTAAATGCAGAGGATGGTGAGCTCCAAATGGTAAGAGCCTCATCCCTTCTGATTAACACTGATCATTGGAAAGAAATTGTAGACCGGTTTACCGATAGGGATTTCTTCATGAAATGGCTAGGGCCCTGGCTTTCCATTGAAAAAATTCAAAGGTGGATGAGATCCAAATGGGGAGATCATTTTGAAATTAAAACCCTAGCTAATGAATTCTTAATGATTATATGCCCCACAAAAATGGATAAAGAATGGGTCATGAAAGGGGGACCTTACATGATAGACAATAAAGGTTTGTATATATGTGACTGGATGCCAAACTTCAATCCCGAGGTAACAAAAGTATAAGAAGTGGCCATATGGTTGAAGTTAACAAATCTTCCTTGGGAATATAAGGATGATGCTACCCTAACAGCCATAGGAAGCTGCATAGGAACTTTTATCAGATCTGAAGAGGCAGTGGATGATAATGATTTCCACACATATTCCAAAATCCTTGTGAAAATTTAGGATTGTTATAAGATCCCAGAGTATGTGGTGTTAGGGTCAGCACATGGGGAATGGCAGTTAAAGATTGAAACTGAAAAAACTGCAAATGACTCAGAGGAGGAAGAAGTTTCCCTGAAAAAGAAAGGGTTGGAGGTTAATTGAAACTTGGAATGGATCAAGGAGATGTTAGCAAAGAAAACTAGACTTCCAGAATGGTCAATGACATATGAGGAAGAAATGATTATGGGTAGAGGGGAAATAGCGGGATTGGGCCAGTTGGTGCATAAGGAAATGGATGCACTAATAAATGCAAATGGACTTAATAAGGCCAATTCAACTCTACAGGCTGAAATCTTACACAACTCAAAATCTACCCAAATGGAAAAGGAAACCCCTTTGGAAGATAATGCGGAGTTACACAGAGAGTTCAGGAATGAACAAGTCTCCAATTTTGTCCCAAATACTATGGAACAAGGTGAGATTCAAACCACCCCGAGGAGATATAGAGTGCAAGACACAGATAGAGGTTGTAAACCTGACTCTGTTTTAAATGACACCTTTGATGTATGTAGGCTGAACTCATCAATAAGGGGGAATGAAAATATTGATGATTGCTGAGACATTAAGATATCCCCAATCATGAACTTAGATTCTTCACTGAATGATGAAAATGTGAATAATGGATGGGACTCAGAGTTAGACTATGAGTCACAAGGTGAGGAGGATAAACATGAAGAGATGGGACTACAAGATCAAGATGATATAATTGAAAAAAGAAATATCCAACAAACCCCTTCATAGGCGAAGAAACCAAATATAAAGGCCAAATAGAAAAGAGGACCCAAACCTACACATGTTAAATTAGCAATGACTGGTAATGCGGCAGACCAGACAAAACTGCTGAGATGGGGAAGAGGTTATCCCTCTTCATATAAGCAATGAATTTGCTTTCGTGGAATGTCAGGGGATGTAATGCCCCTACCAAGAGGCATTTGATCAAGCGATGTTTTGATCAAACCCAACCAGATTTAGTTCTATTGCAAGAAATGAAGCTTAGTGGGATAGGTAAATTACAGTTCATGCGAAAATTCAGTAAATGGGGATGCTTGTTCATAGAGGCAGAGGGCGCCTCTGGTGGACTGGGCATTTTATGGAAGGAGTCAGTGATGAATGTGACATTAGTGGAAGAAGGTAATTTTTGGCAGATGTTGGAGGTTACTTCCTTTCAGTTAAGGATGAAGTTCTATGTTATTAATGTTTATGGACCTTGCAGCTATGTTCTGAAGCAACAAATTTGGAACTCCATTTCTATTATATGCAATCGAATAAAGGATAGCCTGTTTGTGGTGGGAGGGGATTTTAATGAAATCACCTCTCCACTGGAGAAATTGGGTGGTAAAGGGTGGATCAACCAAAGTCAGAAGGATTTTATAGATTTTATAATAATTAATGATCTCCAAGATGTGCAGTTCAATAATGGCGTATTTACATGGACCAATAGAAGAATGGGGTTTTAAAACATAGCTGAAAATTTGGACAGATATCTCCTTAGTGGAGAATGGATGGATACTAATTGGTTATGTCAGGCAGAGATTTTATCAATAACTGGTTCTGATCATTTTCCAATTGTATTGAGAATTACTAATGATGCCACTCCTGATAGAGCACCCTTCAGATTTGAGAAGATGTGGTTATGAAAATAGGTATTTATGGATCTTATTGCCCAATGGTGGAAAAATGCACTTAAGAGGCCAGGTAATATAGCTTTTCATTTTTTTAAGAAATTACAATTACTAAAAGAGTGTCTCAAAGTGTGGAACTGAGAAGTGTTTAAAAATATTTTTGATGAAAAATTCAGATTGGAAATGGAATTAGAAAAGGTTAATGAATTAACCATGAAGGGGGCATGGATATTGAGTTATTTAAATAGGAAAAATAATTGAAGGAACAATATAATGAAGTTATGGAGAGGGAAGAGGTATACTGGAGGCAAAAATCTAGAGAACTCTGGTTAAAAGAAGGGGACAAGAATACAAAATTCTTTCATAACTTTGTTAAAGGAAAAATATCCCTCAATAAAATTTTCACCATTAAGGATCAACATGGAAATGAGGTAAATGACCAATCTCTGATTAATGCTGAAGCTATTTACTTCTTCTCCTCCATCTTCAATCAAGAGGATCGAGAATTGAATGAGGATCCAGATTTTTTAAATGTTATCCCTACAGTTATTTCTGAGGAACATAATCAATTTATTATGAAACCCATCTCACTGAAAGAGGTCAAGGCGGCTCTATTCAAACTAGGGAGTGATAAGGCCCCAGGCCTGGATGGATTTCCAGCCTTGTTTTTCCAAAAATTTTGGCTTATCATTGGCAATGATCTACATGCAGTGGTAGAAGATTCAAGACTAAAAGGAACAATTTTTAGAGATTTCAATAACACTTTTTTTATCTCTTATTCCAAAGAAAGGGAGAAATGAGTCTTTTAATTACTTCCAACCAATTTCCCTTTGTAACATAGTTTATAAATTGATAGAAAAAGTAGTTGCCAATAGATTAAAAGTGCTGCTACCTACAGCCATTTCGGAGGAGCAAAGTGGGTTTGCACCGGGAAGATCCATCTATGAAGGTATAGTAGTTGTGCATGAAGCCATTCACTCTTTAAAAAAAGGGAAGAAGGATGGAATGATGATTAAATTAGATATAAAGAAAGCTTATGATAGAGTCAATAGGAGCTTCCTTTTGAATGTTTTAAATTTTCTTGGCTTTGATAGTAGTTGGTGTGATTGGGTGTCAAGCTACATTACTACACCTAGGATATCCCTTTTGGTCAATGGAAGTCCTCAGGGCTTCTTTGATACAAATACAGGTATTCGACAAGGAGATCCTCTATCTCCTTTCTTGTTTATTATCTTAGTAGAAGCTTTATGGAGATCGATAAAATCAAGAGGCTCCTTCGGGAATTGGAAAGGCATTGAGGTGGCCAGAGGACTTGCCCCGGTCACACACCTATAGTTTGTGGATGGCACATATATGATGGGGGAGGCATCTACAAGAGAAGTGAGAAAAATGAAGGAATGTTTGGAAGTATATAGCAAAGCATCGTGACAATTTATTAATTGGTAAAAATCAGATATTTTTTTCTTTAACACATCCCTTCCAGTTCAACAACATATTTGTAGAATCCTTGGCATGAAGGTAGGAGTGTTACCAAGTAAATATTTGGGAATCCCTCTATTTGAAGGATCATCCAAAGAAAAGATTTGGAAAGATCTCATTGATAGTTGTGTGAAACGAATGGAAAGATGGAAAGGAAAGTGGCTTACATATGCAGGCCGCATTCTCATGTTGCAGTCAGTTATCTCGGCTATCCCATTTTTTTCTATGAGCTGTTTGAAGATTCCTATAAAGGTTCTAAGATATATTGAACAATGAATGAGACATTTTTTTTGGAATGGGGGGTAGGAGGAAAAAAAAATCCCTTCAGTTGCATGCGACACTATTTGCAAGTCAAAGAAGAAAGGTGGAGCTGGTCTTCAAAAGTGGCATTTGATAAATAAAGTGTTGGGGGAAAAACTGGTCTGGGAAATATATTCCATACCTTCTCAGCTATGGGTGCAGATTCTGAAAAAGTAAATACTTGGAATAAATGGATAACAACCATATCTTTACTGTAAGGGATCCTCCAAAGGGGTCTTCTATTTGGAATTTCATTTTAGAATGCAAGCCAGTGGTGTGTAATCATTTAACATGGTAGATTGGTGATGGTAGAGGAGCTACTTTTTGGGGGGACTCTTGGAATGGGATGCCGGTGTTAGCTAATGACAATAACTTAATTGATCTTATCAGGAATCTGAAAAATACTTGAGGGGATAAAGTTTGAGATTATGTGGAAAAGAGGGATGGACCGATGGGTGAGTAGTGGTGCTGGAAAGTAATTGATAATTGTGGGATGGAAGCAACTCAAAAGGAACAGTGGGAAAACATTCTAAGAGAGAGACATATTATGCTCTGTGATGACCAAGATGAAATCATATGGTGTGTTGCTCAAAGTGGTCTGTATTCTACAAAAATTGGCTACAACTTATTAGCAAGGGATGAGGAAATTGAGGGATGGCCCTATAAATTGTGCTGGGACAAAGATTGTCTGCCAAAGGCTAGGGAATTTGCTTGGTTGGCCATCCAAAAGAAAATACTAATAGGGGAACGAAGGAAAAGGTATGGATTTATTGGGCCAAGTATATGTCCAATGTGTAAAAATTCTTGTGAGGATGTGGATCACTTTCTTGTTCAATGCAGAATAGCACAAAAATGTTGTGATATGGTTAGAGGGAAGTTAAATTGGGTTGGGCCATCTTTTAGATCTATTCAAATGCTGGCCGAATCTCACACTAAAATCAACATTATCCAAATTATGGATAGTATGCCCATCCATTGTAATATGGGAGTTGTGGAAGGAAAGAAATAAAAGGATTTTCCAAGATGTGGAAGAAGCAGAGGAACATATTTTGAAACAGATCGATGGATCGATAGAGGAAGTAATGAGCTCAGTGGTAAGTAATAAATATCGAAGCTCAATTTTGTCCTTATGGGATAGGAAAGGTCATATGTCCTGGCCGGGAATTAAAATTAGATATAACAATGATGGTAATATAGTGGTAAAAAGGAAAACTTGCAGGGAGGATGTTGTTTGGATTCCTCTGGAATTAGGATGGTTCAAAGTAAATTTTGATGGTTGCTCGAAGGGCAACCCAGGATTATTGAGAGTAGGTGCAATAGCTCAGGACTCGAACGGTAATACTCTAGTTATGGCTGGAATGAAATTACAAGAGGGAACAAATAATCTGGCAGAAATGCAAGCTGCTCTACTAGCAGTTAAACTTGGGAGGAGGATTGGATCACAAAAAGTGCAAATTGAAGGTGACTCAAAAATTGTAATTGATGCAATAAAAAGGAACAACTCTTACACTTGGAAAATTTAGAATATTTTAAGGGAAGTATGTCAAGTTTTAAATCAATATGTTGATTTCAAAATAACTCACACATTTAGAGAAGGTAATCATGAAGCTGACAAAATTGCAAATTGGTCATGCACATTTAACACACCCCATGATATTGTGTGGGAAGATATGAGTAAGATTATCCTTAATGATGATTGAACATATTCAAAGTAATAGAACATAGGTGGAGAAAAGCTAGGAAAGATCACACATTTCAACCGGCGGTGAAAGGACAAAGTGAAGAAGGAATGATGTCATAATGCTGAAGGATTGCCCGAGGGTAACAGATAGGATGGGTTTGGGTGGTGTCTTAATGATCTCTGATGGATTCTTAATAAAGATTTAAATATGATGAAATGGATGGATTAAGAAGAAATCAAAGTAGAAGTGTTTAAATATAAACCATAGCCGAGGAACAAAACCACTTACTATTTTGGTGGCTGCGAAGACTGAAGTTGCAGACAAAAAAGGAAAATGGGAAAGTGTGGAATATGGAAGCGAACTTCAATTTTGACACCAAGAAACAAATAAAGGCCTTCAAAGGGCCAGTGAGCCAAGGAAGGATTCATGGCTTATTAAAGATAAAAACTGATGCAATGGTGGATGCGGTAATCATGGTGATAGGTGAACAATTTCAGGAAAGAAAGATAAAATGCCACACTAATTTGGATTGCATCTCAGTATTTATAGCTTGCATTTTGGAAATTAGAAGGAGTGTGGAGGAAGTGGGTAGGGTAACCAGGGCTTTGTTTTAGGAAGATGTTTTAGAGCAGTTGGATTTCATCCCGGAATGGGCTATTTTGGGGATTGGGTCTGATATATCAGAGTTCTTTGAAGATGACGAGGAGGGTAAAAGATATGGGCTCATCCCATTCTTGAGGTGGAGAGCCAATGTCGACAGACCTTTAATGTTCAATAGAGCGGTGGAGGGGTGACAAATGGTTATTGTTGAACTGGAGTTGCAGAATGCTCGAGCCAGGACCATTGTAGATCTCTTCAACCAGAATGTTCCTTGCAAAAAATGAGACATGAAAGGGGGTCAAAGGTATGCAAAGCTGGTGGCCTAAATAGGAAGAGGAGCTCCAATTTTGGGTTTTATGGACAGCCGATTGGGATGGTGGATATACAAAAAAGTGGTTTTTTCTGTGCAGGCCCAGTCACACGTGAAAGGTGGAAGAAGTGGATGCGAACAAAGGTGCAACCTTTAATAAATGTCCTTTTTGATGTTTTGAAATATGTAATTGATGTTATATCAAATGCAACTGAAACACAAATTATAGTTAACAGATTTATAGATAGATATATTGCCTATATAGAACGAAAAGATGGGTTAATGCCCGATATTATAGATATAAGACAATTCTAGTTGGATGCTGAATGATGATGTAATCTACTTTATTTTAAATATATATAAAAAAACCCTTACCGACCAAAAAAAAAGAAGAAGTATTTAGATTTTATTTATTTATTACCTTCATATGCTAATATTATTCTAAACCAAGATTAATTTAAATTAATCTTGAATCTAGCCCTAGATCCTACCCTACCTCACATCACTCTCAACAAATTGACATCGTTGCTAATTAACTAAGGTTAATTAGGCTGATTTCATCATTTATACACCCATTAGTCCTAATTATTTGCCCATACATGTGTGAACAAATTTCAAAAATTTGTCTTTTCAAAGGATTCTAATTTTGGCCCAAACAAGGTTTCCTACAACCTTGATGAAATTTTCTTACACTTTCTAAAAGTGTTCATTAGACCAAATCTATGACTTTTCTTACACATCTATGACAAATCTCTTACATGTGTACTTGAAGTACATATTGACCCATTACATCTCAAGTTGCTCACACATGTGTGAGAAAAATCTTCCTCTTGCATTACTTATGTGTCCCTCATGTGGAACCTATGTGGATGCCACAAGTGATCCACCTCACCCAAGTCCTCCAAAATCCTACAAGTAGGACCTTGCCAAAAGTAAATCACCCATTCATTTTGCACTAGAGTTATTATGCTAGTTTTCATCTAGAGATATTTGTGCATTTAGAGTTTTTATAATAACTTGTTTGGTAGTTGTTTACATTCATTATGGTAGTTGAATATCATTCTTACTTTATAGCTTGAATCCAATACTAGATCTTAGTGTTCATAGTTCATCTACTTCCATATCCATCTCATTGAATGCTTAAGACTAGTTCTCTATAACTATTTCTTGAGATATTCAATATCATTGCATTATAGTTTGCATTTACATTGCATTCATATCATTGAAAATCAAGTGGGATTGATATATTGGGTTGGGAGATCACACCCACAACCCTCTCTAAGAGAAAATCAACAAGGCCTGGGTGCCCTTGTTTAACTCATCAGCGGTTATGGTGGAAACTTTGTGTTGATTATGCTTTTGATATGTTAATGTAGATTAAATAATTTATATATCTAACGTTTGCATGTCTGAGCTTGATCCCAATAGGTAGGTTTCCAACATATACACAAATATGCCAACACAATCTTGAAGACTTATTCTAATTCTATTAATAGGAAGATAATGATTTTTTACTTCCAAATGACATGTGTAAAGTCAATTAAATTATTCATAATTGATCTAAGAGTTTTAATGATGATAGGAATCTCTCTCTCTCTCTCTCTCTCATGTGTTATCATTATAAGAAATAAATATTTTCCTAGATCTAGGGACTTCACATGCATGGATTGTTGAATCTTTCAACGTTAAAAGCTTATATATTGTAATCTTTGTATGGCTGTAAAAATGTTGTTTTTCTCTATTGGATAATATACAGTTATCGTAATTGACTATGCATATTTAAAATTTGTCAATATGGATTAATGGATGATGGATAGAATGAGTGTTAACCGATTTATTTCTTTCTACTAAGTACCACTGGGATTATTTCAAGGGGGCCTACTTGAGGTATATCTCCATTCTATTTTATTTCATGCATTGTAGTGTATCAATTGATGGTGTGTTTGATTCCTTTGACAAAATTTGCTGAAGATTGTTGTCTAAGTTATATGAATTTGTTCCTATGACTTCAGATAATATTAGTGGACCAACTACTATGAATGTTTAATTTGTTTCTTGTAGTATTCAAATCCATTTACATTAACATAGTGAAAGAGATATTTAAAAATTACTTTGTGTTCAAGTAGATAAAGTATAGATTTAGCATATAGTTTCTTTGTTGCATTCCTTTCAAAAGTTAAATGGTAGTTTGAATAGAATGATGACACATAGACTATGATAGCCCATTTCAAGTATACGAATCTAATTTGACAAGATTAAATGTAAACCATTTCCAAGGAAGGTTACTCCAATATAGTATTTACTTGGAGATTTTTGGCTTTTAGTCTATTTAATCAATGATGGTTAATGAGACTACACATTTTTGGTGGCGTTGTCAGGGGTGATGCTAAATCATCATTTTATTTTCATTTCTTGTGCTTCTTTTAAGTATAGTTTTTTTTTTAGTAGAATATATTTAGGAGTAATATTTTTGAGCACCCCATTTTTACTAACATTGTGCAAGGTTGAGGAAATCATAAGCTCTTCATTCTTGTATGTGTCAAAGGAGGGATCCTTGTGGAAGATTCCTTCTTTCAAATATTCGATCAAGCTCAAAAGAAGTGATACCAAAGGTACCTAAATCTGAAGAAGATATTCCTTGCCAAATATAACTTGATTAGCTAGTACAAGATATTCCTCTACCCATAGAGCCTAAGAAGATAGTGCCAGAATCTCACATGGCTTCGCCTAAAAAATATCCACCTTCCTCTACAAAATATCCACCAAAAAAGGGTACTTCTATGAAGAATATACCACTGTCCTCCCTTCCAAAATTTCATGGACTAGTTATTGAAGATCTAGACACATTTATCATTGAGTTTGATGTCTTATGTCACAACTATTATTACACTACCCATGCTTATCAGTTAAAGTTATTTCTTGCAGCTCTCAATGACTCTTCCTTGAGATGGTTCATGGAATTAGGGAGAAATGTTATTGCAACATGGGATGCCATGAAAGAAAAGTTCCTTAAAAAGTATAAGGATTATTGTAGGGGAGGATATTTGAGAGGTGATGACATCTTTAGAATGACTCAAAAAGAGGATGAGACATTAGAAGATTATCTTGAGTAGTTCTTATTCAACCTCAAGAAGTTGAGGCCCAACAATTTGGGTAAAGACTCAGTAAATCTAATTTTCCTCTAAGGAATTCATGAAGACTGCATGGATGCATTGGACTTAATGGGTGGCGAAGACATCTCTCAATCTTCTTGGGATGATATTTGTAACCTCTAGAGGAATTACTCAAGAGCCAATATGAAGAAGACCATAAATATCAAGTCCCTGTTAGAAATAAGGCATCACACACAATTGAGAGAGTGGGTGAATCAAACGTGTCCCAAAACTTAAAACCTCAATCAACCTTTAAACTTTAAATTTTAGATCTGAATGATGAACATTAGAGCAAGATTATAACACATTAATCAACACATAATACCAAGATTTTTGACGTGAAAACCCGGTTAAGGGAAAAACCATGGTGGGGATCAAACCCACAAGATGATGTACTCTATTAAAAACACTATACACTGTTAGGAGTATTACAAGGGGAATGCACATGCTTTCAAGTACACTGCCTAGAGCTCATTGCTCAAATACAACAAGGGCTACTCCATTGCCAAGGAAGGCAGAAATATTAGGTCCCTGTTAGAAATAAGGCATCACACAAAATTGAGAGGGGGGGGGGTGAGTCAATTGTTTCCCAAAAATTAAAACCTCAATCAACCTTTAAACTTTAACTTTTAGATCTGAATGATGAACATGAAAGCAATATTACAACACATTCATCAACACATAACACTAAGATTTTTTACGTGGAAACCCGCTTAAGAGAAAAGCCACGGTGGGATCAAACCCATAAGATGGTGTACTCTATTAAAAGAACTATACACTGTTAGGAGTATTACATGGAGAATGGACATGATTTTAGGCACACTGCCTAGAGCTCATTTCTCAAATACAACAAGGGCTACAACCTAAAGGAAGGCTCACTGCCTTACAACAAATAGATGGAAAAAATCCACTTAATCATGAACTGAATAATAGAATCTTTGTTATTCCAATATAATTTGACTGAAGTACATAATACATCAGATCTATGCCTCAATTACAAATTCCACTCATACATCTTTGCACAATCTCTCATACACACACACACATGATCCTCTATCCAAAAGGATATTACATCATTAAATTTTTAAATAATTCATCAAATTATTTATTCAAGGTCGACCAAGGACCTAGATTCCAAATGTTTAATCAAATACAATCATTAATGCAATCCAAGACATGTAAACAAAGACATATTAGGGATCCAAATCTTCAGCCTTGAACATACTCCATCTCTATAAATCATGGCTCAATCCATCACAACACAATACACCACCATGTCGGCCAAGAAAAATAAGAAGACCAACATGCCATAAGAAAATCACCAAATCTAATCAAATATCTCAATGCGATCTAACAACATGAATATGACATGATCTAGAAACATCAAAAAGCAATGTGAAATTCCATAGCAACAACCAAAACAAATCTGTCTCAGAATTCACCATTATCTCTACACAGTTCAATAAGAAAACCAATCAGTAACCTTTGTCACTTAAGAAAAATAACTCGCCAGCATCCAAATCATGCACCACTCAAGATGAGGCCACACATCCATGTACTAGACTCACCACTAGGTTAGAAACCAAAAATATTGCACAACCGAACGACGTTGATCCAAACATTGAAACATCGACTCTTCCTAAACATCCAAAATACTAGTCTTTGATCAATCATTCATAAATTGCTCAAATGACTATGAGAACCTTTGTAAATTAACATGTCAATTATAGACATCCCTAAAACCATTTGTACATTTGCAATATCTGATATTCAATAAAGTAGCCATACCAAACCAATCTTATCACTGAACATACTAAGAACACTAACAGAAATAAAGAAATATGTTGACATCGATGAAAAAAAATCAATGTCAACACATATATGCATGATAATGTTGAAATCGATGAAAAAAAATCAATGTCAACACATATATGCATGATAATCCAACAATCTCCCAACGGTCCCTAACATATAAATTTGTTTTTGGAGTCTCTAGAATATAAATTAGTAACCTTGTTATTGATATGAAGAAGGATATCATTAATCACATGGCTACTCAATTGGATACTCTACAAGCCATGAGGAAGAAAGATGGAGCTGAGGCTTCTTTATTAGAATATTTCCCTAATTGTCGTAAAAAAGAAGAAGGATTGCAAGTGCAAAAGGATTGATAGTATGGGTGAGAAACTTGATTTTAAATCTATAGAGGATGAAGAAGGCCAATTTTTTTTAAATCTATCTCAAAGGAAACCATAGGCTCAAAGACAAGGTATGCCTCAAGATCCCTTGTCCTCTTTGAATTATCCTTCATGGTCAAATAAAAATCCTTGGCAACCTCCACAACCTAGTTGGTAGAAACCATCAATGAATTGGAAACAGCGTTCATGAATTTGAAACCAAACTTAGGGACAAAAATATCAAGGATACAAACAAAAACCTCACTTGCAAGGACTCCTAATTTATCAAGCCATCATGCAACATCCTACCAACCCTTTGAATTCACCTGCAAGACCCACTCAAATTCTTTCTCAGCCTGCACCTAACCCCAATAATCAGTTTGTTCAATAGGCCTCTTCCAGTTATATACAATAGTATCCTACATATTTCCTTGATGTTAATAATGTTCACTTAAGATCAGAAAAAATGTTAGCTGCACCAATGCCTCCTCTTATCACTAAATTCCAATAAGATGATGCTTCCATAGTTGTGCAACCCCCATCCAATCAACAAGTTTTTCAAGATAATCCAGAACAAGTGCCCCAAGAACATTTACCTTCTGAAAAATAATCTGCCTCATTTCCTATTAGATTAATTGAGCACAAAGCTAATCTTACTCCTAACTTTGACTTTCTAGAATAGTTGAAAAACATAAGCATTAAGATTCCCTTGTTTCAAGCAATTAAGGATGTTCATATCTATAATAAGGCTATCAAAGAACTCTATATTAAGACGCCAAACGAAAAAGAAAAGACCCTATCGCAATACATGTCATGGAAAAGTTAGCCTAAATTATGTTAGGTAAGCTTTTCATTCCGAAGTATAATGACTTAAGTAGTCCAATAGTGAATGTTACCATCAATGGAATCCTAATTCCTAATACCTTAATTGATCTTGGAGCATTAATATCATGAAAAGAGAGGTAATGCAATACCTATAGTTTACTAACCTAATAAAAAAAATAGTCCTACATTTTGTAGATAGTTCCACTATCAAACGAATGGGCATAGTTGATGATTTAGTCATTACTCTTGATTTATGGTAGTATCTAGCAGATTTTATGATTCTTCAACCAAAGGCTAATTTAGGCAGGTATCCTCTAATCTTGGGATGAACTTGGTTGACAATTGTAGATTCCTTCATTGGATGTAGGTCAGGTGAGATGATAATATCAAGTGGTAATGTTACTGAAAATTTAGTATTATATCCTCCATCTCAACGATATTAAGAAAATGAACAAGTTATTTGGCCTTATTTAGGAGATAGAGAGGAAGATTCTCTCTCAACCCTTTGATTATTGATAGGAGCCCTATTCTTAACCTAGAGGATGAAGATAAAATATTGTCTCATATCATTCAAAATGATTATCAAAGGGATCCAAAGAACTTCAATTGATTAACTTGCTCATCTTGTTTACTACATACTCTCGTTCATGTGACCACTACTGAACAATAACTATCTACCTCTGCAACATTACATAGTATTTTATCACATACAACTAATGAGAGGATTTAGTTCTTAAATGTTGCATCTATAAATCTTCTTGTTAATCAAGTTGTGATTACCCTAGGGAAATATCTCAATATCAACAGTAAGCTAACTGAGAACCAACAAAGTCAACCGATTTCTGTGCTACAGGAAATATGACAACTTTTGCAAGAGATTACTAGGATATGAAGGGTTTTGATTGAAATATTTTCACACACCATATATATCAAGGATGACTGTCAATGAATTAGGCAACCGCAAAAGTAGATGAATCCAACAATCCAAGATATTGTTAAGGGTGAACTCCAAAAGCTATTGAATGCATGATTTATATACCCCATTGCTGATAATCATTGGGTTTCTCCTTTAGTTATTGTTTTGAAGAAAGGTGGTGAATGGAGGGCCTGTGTTGAATATAGGTAATTTAATTCAGCAATGAGGAAGGATCACTTTCCTCTTCCAGTCATAGACTAGGTACTTGATTCCTTGGAAGGTAGGCAATTCTTCTAATTTATGGTTTGGTTTTAGTGGATACAATCAAATAAAGATAGCTCTAGAAGATCAGGATAACACCACTTTTACCTATGCATGTGGGACATATACATATTATGTCCTTTCATTTGGTCTGTGCAATGATTCTGCTACATTTCAAAGAGAAATCCTTAGCATTTTATTTGACACTTAGGACTACATGGAAGTTTATATGGATGATTTCACTACATATGTTGATACTTATGAAGAGGCCTTGAGAAATCTCAAGAAGGGGCTTTCTTTATGTTAAGAGAACAATCATTCTTTGAGTAATGAAAAATTCTATATGATGATGCAATAATGTGTGGTTCTAGGCCACTACATATCAAAGCATGGTATTCAGGTGGATCGAATGAAAATAGAGGTTATATAATATCTACCCATACCTTCTAAGAAAAAATATGTTAGAAGTTTTCTCAGGCATTCTAGATGCTACAAACGCTCCATCAAAGATTTGAGCAAGATAAATTCCTATCTACATATATTACTAACAAAAGATGACGAGTTTGACTAGACTCATGAATGTCATGAAGCATATTTTCAACTTAAATATGTATTGACCAAGGTATCAGTATTAAGAGGCCCAAATTGGAAACTACTATTCCATATTCACACTGATGCATCTAACCATGCTGTGAGAGTTATCCTTGGGAAACAATGTACTAATATTGAATATGCTATTTACTACATTAGTAAAAAACATTAGTCTTCATAGTTGAATTATACTGTTACTGAAAAGGAGATGCTTGCAGTTATCTATGCAATAAATAAATTTAGACACTAATTTAAAAGGGTATCAAGTATTCATCCATACAAATCATTCAACAAATAAGTATATTATGAATAAACCTGTTGTAAATGGTAGATTGGTTAGATGGTTATTGTTGCTTCAAGAGTTTTATATCACTATAGTAGATAAACTAGATAGAGCTAATCTAGTGCCATATCTTCTTTCAAGATTAATTCATAGAGAAGAGGAACTTGTGATAGATGAATCTTTTCCTGATGAGATCCTATTTCCATGAATACTCGCTCTCCTTGGTACGCAGATTGCTAAGTATTTGGTGATAGGGAAAAACCTCCACACTTCTCTCCTAGAGAGAAAAAGACATCTTGCAGAGAAGAGTCTCCCTTACTCATGGATCTCAAGGTATTTATTTTATATAGGACCTAATAATTTTATGAGACGATGTGTTCAAGAAGATGTAATTTATGAAATTCTGCATGCTTCTCATGATGATCACTATTGGGTCCACTTTACAGCTAAAAGGACAACCATGAAGGTCCTTGAAATATGATACTATTAACCATGTTTACACAAGGACTCAGTCAATTGTACCCAAAAATGTGATAGATGTCAGTAGATGGGACACCTAACAAAGTAAGATGAGATTCCTCTCCAACTACAGCTGGTTTTTGAACCATTTGATAAATGGGGTATTGATTTCATAGGCCCAGTAGATTCCTCATCAATAATAATAAATACATACTTGTTTGCACATACTATCTAATAAAATGGGTGGAAGTTAGAGCAATGAAACATTCATGAGACAACAAGGTTGCAAAACTCCTTTATGAGGAAATATTTACTAGGTATGGAGTACCAATGGAAATTGTCTTAGATTAGGGGCCACAGTTCACTTCAATTCTTATACAAGCACTCATGAATGAGTATAAGATTAGGCATGATAAATCTACTCCCTATCATCCTAAAGAAACTAGACAAGAAAAAGTGTCAAATAAATATATTGAAGCCATTTTAATAAAAACAATGTCACTGCCTAAAAAGGATTGGTCCTCCAAATTGTTAGAAGAAGTATGGGTTTATTGAACCACATGGAGAACAACTACAAGATTCAAACCATTTGAATTGGTCTATGTAACAAACGTTTTTATGCTCATAGAGTTTGAACACAAAACATTAAGGACAACTTTGGAGATTTTCATAAACACATTAGACTCACAGAGGAAAATGATAATACAATTGGATAAACTAGATGAATTAAGGAAAGCCATAGTCAATAGAACTAAAATTATTCAATCCCAAAGGATAAAATGGCATGATCAGAATATTAAATCCAAAAAGTTCCAAGCTGATGATTTGGAAAATCATTTTGATTCTCAATTCAGGGATCACCAAGGTAAATTTCAAACCCATTGGTTGGGATATACAAAATAGATGAAGTTTTTCCCAATGGCTCAGTACGATTGTAGATTATAGATGGAGTCAAATTTTCATTATTGGGCAATGAACATTGGCTCTGTCTTTACAAGAAGCCAATGGTTCATAAAGATTTTATGTATACTGTTTGTTAGGAGGCGTTTTATGATCTTCTCAAAAGGAGGTTGTAGACACTCATGCTTAAAATAGCTTAAGTATGAAGTAAATAAGTTTCCTTTATAAGAAAACACTAGTTAGTAATAAAATAATTAGCATTTTATTACAAATCCTAACAGAAGGTCAAATCAAATTCAATCACCTCGGACTGGTTGAAGATTGCGTCAACAGATGTTAGCATCAACTCAACTCAGCGATTACACATGGACCCTTATAGATCCTTGTGGGCCTTCCATCTCACACGAATTCTAGGTTGCTTATAATATTTTTTCATCACCTTTCTCAAATCGGGCACTCGTACAAAATCTTTAGATCCACTTATCATTTGCACGTGTTTGTAATCCAAGTTCATTTAATGAATGCAATGTGAATTCAACGAGGTATGTGATAACCATTTTTATACCTTTTAATATTTTATCACGTTTATGTCTATAATTTCCATTAGTATATTTTATGTTAAATATTTTGTATGCGTATTACTATATTGTTACATCACATTTCAAACCAACCTCTTCAAATGCATGGAACCATTTTTCATATTAAGTTGGGAGGGGGGAATTTGAATGTTTTGTAATTAATATTAATTTATTACGCATGATGATTTAATGCATGAATTAGAATGAGTTGAGTCTTTCTTTCAAGTAATCGTATTTTATTAATTAGTCATAAAGAGATATGATTTATTCTTAGTTACAGTGAGTCTTGTGTGTCATTTTGTTCTGTGAAGTTTGTGTGAGTAGCATCTGAATTGAAGAAACCCTTATAAATTGTAATAACCCTACTCTATTGTGAGATAAAATTCAAGCAATTTTGAAGCAATTCAATAATGGGGGTGATCCCATTCATAGTTAGCTTACAAATCATACAATCATTGATAGTGAGACAAAGCGAGAATTCATCGATGCAGGATGGTTGGAATATTTCCATAACCTTATAGAGTTTGATACATAATTTTCTCTTCAATTTGCCTTCTCGTTACAAGATGGAGTGGCCACCGAGAAAGGGTTGAAAGTTGATGCCATCATGATAGATGTTGTAGATGTAATAGGATTATCTACAAAAGGGGAGGAGTATGTAGCAAATCATGATGTGGTTTCAGCTAGAGAAGAATTCACAAGGGTAGGGTATGACCCTCTAGAGGTTTCAAAAAAAGGATGTAGGAGGCTCTAATTTCCCCATAAATATCTTGTGGTCGCGACTCACATTATTTGAATCTTTACCTGTGAAGGGAGGTTGTCAAATTTACATGCACACCACTTCAAGTTTCTCAGCCACCTTTGCCATGGAAGAATTATCTATATACTTGATTACCTAGAAAATATATTGACAAAGATGGTTGCAGAAGTTCAAAAAGGTAAATATACTTTGGTTTCTCACCATTGTTTGATTACGTTTCTTGTTAAAAGGAGTTTGATAATTTATTTTCCTAGGAATACTTGGAAATAAGTTTTAGAAATTAAAAGGGTGAAACAAAGAAACCTAGGTCTAAGAGGTAGGAAATTGAGAGTAAGGGGAGAATCAAGTAAACATGGTGGTAGTTTAAAATAGGAATCTAAATCCTCATAATAGGAAGAAGATAAGAACTATGAACCAGAAGAAGATTCCTCTAAGGAAGAGGAAGAGATGGTTGCAACTGCATCCGCTGCATTTAAAATTCAAAGTCATAAATTTACACAAAAACCTCCTAAAGAACTCCTATCCAAACATCTACTAAATGCCCTTTTAAGAAAGTTTAAATGGAAAAGGGAAAAGTTGTAGAAAAGAGAAAGACTAAGAGTAAAATGGATAAAACCCTATACCTAGGCTCTGTTAAGAAAAGGACTTGTAGACGCCTAAAATTGTGCTTTGACATTATAATTATTTAATTATATTTGTTATTTCCTCCTACCTATTTAATTAAATTTGGTTCATTTCTTATAGTATTTAAATTTAATTTAAATACTTCCCCTCTTAAGTGTATTAAATTGTATTTAATACCTTCCTTTCATTAAATTCCCCTTTAAATAAATTTTAATTTATTGATTCCCCTCATATGCTAATATTCTTCTAAACCAAGATTAATTTAAAATAAATTTAGATTAATCCCAAATCTAAACCTAGATCCTACCCTACCTCACATCACTCTCACCAAATAGACCTAGTTGCTAATTAACTAAGGTTAATTAGACTAATTTTATGATTCCTACACCCATTAGCCCTAATTATTTTCTCACACATGTGTGAGAAAATTTCCAAAAATGCTCAAACAAGTTTCCTTAAAACCTTGATGACACTTTTTTACACTTTCTAAAATTAATCATTGGATCAAATCTATGACTTTCTCTTACAAATCTATGAAAAATCTCTTACATGTGTACTTGAAGTGCACATTGACCCATCACATCTCAAGTTGCTCACACATGTGTGAGAAAAATCTTCCTTTTACATGGCTTATGTGTCCTTGTGGCACCTATGTGGATGCCAAATCTGATCCACCTCACCCAAGCCCTCCAAAATCCTATAAATAGGAGCCTTGCCAAGAGTAAATGACCGATTATTCTTGCATTAGAGTTATCATGCTAGTTTGTGCTTAGAATTTTCTTGCATTCATTTAGAGTTTATACTAACCTTGTTTGTTAGATGTTGCATTAAATAATTGTAGTTTCATTTTTAGTTTACATTCAATACTAGATCTTAGCATTTAGAGCTCATTTACTTCTCTATCATTCATTTGAGAATAGTTCTCCATAATTAGCTCTCAAGTTATTCAATATCATTGCATATAGTGTGCATTTAGTTTGCATTCATCACTTATCATTCAAATTAAGTGGGATTGATATATTTTGTTGGGAGAGCACAACTCTCTCTAAGAGAAAATAAACAAGGCTTGGGTTCCCTTGTGTGCTCATCAGAGGTTATGGTGGAAGGATTTTGTGTAGGAATTCATTTTGATATGTTAATGTAGCTTATATGATTTATATCTCTAACATTTGCATGTCTGAGCTTGTTCCACACAAGTTGGTTTTCAACATACACATTTTTGCACGCCCGATGGGACCCACATCCCTAAAATTTAAACAATTTTTCAAACTTTCTATCATTTTCTAGAACTCGCTATGCAGAGTCGTCCCCAACTTGGAATGGTTGTCTCTGCACTGCAATGATCATCTATGCAGATTGTCATCTGCACAGATCATTGTCTCTGTTGAGGATTATCATCTCCGACCTACATAAAAAGGACCTAAAAATATTAATGTTTTAAAGTTGTTTTTGATGATTTTTTTAACTCTCACATTTCTGTCAGAGTTGTAGTTTTACAGAGTTAAATTTTGTCAAAAATTTTCAAAATTTCCTTTTCATCAAAGTAAACTGACTTTGATTTTTGAATTTTTATCTGCGCAGGTTGACCATCATCTTCTCATATTGTTGTCTGTGCCTAGGTTTGTTTTTTTTTGCTTCTCGAATATCATGATGTTAGGTATACAGTTTTCTAGGTTTTTCATTAACTATCATCTGCGCTCTGACAGTCGCCTATGCTTGTTGATAGTTTCTTTTACCTTTTTAACTATTGTCTGCTCCTGCTAATTGTCCTCTGCACAGATTGTCATCTGTGACCTGGAACTGTCGTCTATGCTCTATGATAAAAAATTTAAAATTCCAGCAAGCTTTTGTGTTACTAATATCTCTAAATTTTTACAACACCTCAAATCTGAAGACCAATATCAGAATCTACTAACATTTTGAGTTGCAAAATGTTGGAAGAAGACAAACATCAAACTACTCACTTGTTTTTTTGCAGGTTGCCTAGGAGATACGAACAATTTTTTTGCTTTTTTTTTCCAAATCTTTCCTTAGGCACTTTAATAAAGGTTTACTTGTAGTGTCATATTAAGTGATAGGGGATTATGCTCTTGTATTTTATAAGACAATTATAAACCTAGATTCATTTGATAGTTTAGTTAGAAAGTAACCTTAAGATGAACAAATTGTTTTATGTGTTTGGGAGAAAACATTATTGGATAGGAGATTATACTCTTTTCTCCTTGTGGGAAAATTAGAAATCTAGACTCCTTTCATTTCCAATCCATGCTTTTGAATTAATCCTTTAGTTGGGCCTGACGGTTGAGGTAAAAATCCCTTGGGAATGACCCACATAAGAATGAGGTGTAAGCCCACCACTCCAACTCACTTTAAAAAAATTTACTTCTTAGGGTTAAATCCTTGAAAGTTAGACATTGTTTGAGCTTATGCTCGGCTCCCACCTAACACAAAGTAGCACCACAAGGTCTCAATCATATTTACATGACTACTTGTGCCAAGATGCTTTGTGGGGGTATAACCCTCAATCATGTTTGCGCAGACACAAAGGACATATTCAAAAAGATACCCGCACTAAGAACTGTTAAAGTGGTAGCCTACCCAATTCACCCCCAAAAGCTTGATAATATTTGTGCAAGGAGGATAGTAACCTCCCCAAGATACTCGCACATTCTTTCCACCTTGAGAATTTGGAGTCAGCTAATACAACATCATGACTGGATCCATTGTGTGCTTGGTGATGAGCGTATTCTGATTATCTCTCGTGTGTGTGCCTATGTTTGTGAGAAAATATTTTCTAAGCCAAATTCTCTAGGTAGGCAGTGCTTGAGTGTTTTCAAAACATTGGTAATTGGAACATACACAAAATTCATGTGAATCAAACTTGTCACAATTGATTGTATCCCTTAAGGTTTCTTTGTCCCTTGTGAGATTTTTTTCATACATATGACTGTTATTTTTATGATTTGAGTGCTTGAAAATTGGTTCTTGCCATTGAACAATCAACCAAAAATTAGGCTAGAAGACGTTATTGATCAGATTTTATTAAAAAAAAAAAAACACTCTGAATCTAAACTGTCATCTCCAACCTGAGACTTTTGTCTCCATTTAAGAACTATTGTCTCTGACATGGAATGGTCATCTCCACATATCATCATCTGCATTTGAGAATCTTCATTTGCACTTGAAAACAGTGAGCTAATAGACCCTATAAAAGCATCATAAATTTGATTCCTTAGAAGCTCCTAAAATCATTTATCACAAAACATTCATTCACCTGGTTAAAATCAATATTCTCTTCATGAGACATGATTGATTCAGGAAAGCATAAGAAAGTCAAACTCCTAGGTCCCTGTGTCTATAGAGAGAAGAAAGAAGCTGATAAAAAAGCAAAGGAATATCAACATATCAACAAATCTATTCAGAAAGAGATCAAGGCTTTTGAGAAATTTGATGCTATTATCTACAACAACAAAATTTCCCTGTCATGGCCAAGAATCATGTGAATCACACCTTCATCCATTTTGAGAAATACGATTAAACCTCATTGTTATTCATCATTTCCTCATTATCACAAGATCATCATTTCCTTCTTGGAGAAAACAAAATCATTCAATCTTAGACTTTAATCAAATCAATCAAATCAAATCCAATGTTTCACTCCATCATCATTAGGTTGAAAGATCCTAATCAAAGTGTTTTAGACCTTCATCTCTAGAAAAAAAATTATTTTTTGTAGAACATTAGTCATTCTCAAGCAATCAAATCCATTGATCTTGTATTATTTTTCTTTGGATCACAAGTCAATCACCAAGTAGAAGAATATATTATCCAAATCAATCCCTTGTGTTTGCATTATCATAAGGTCTTGTCTCACCTAGTTTTTAAATCTAAAAACCTTCAAATCCAATTCAAACTAAATCAATCAATCAATCTTAATCAATTCAATTCAATCCAATATAATCCATCTTGAAATAATTCAAATCAATAAAATCCAATAAAAAATGAAATCAAGTCCAAATCCTCTGCTCCTAAGATCATCATCAATCAACATCCCAAACTTCATCCTTCATCATTCATATTTTTGAGGTTACCATTGTACGGTAGTTACTCGATCTCAACCTAAAAACATGAAGCACACACAAATAAACACCAACCATGATGATGAGAATCCTTTTGCTCATCCCTTCTTTCAAGGGGAGGAAGTACACATTGAAGACATCACCAATGCCCCTAAAGAGAATGAATTGGTTGATCAGGAAGAATGATCTACTCAAGTGATTGAATTCCTTAGTGATCCATATAATCTAGAGATGCTTGAGAAAGCCATTAGTCAGAATGGTGGAGATATTTTTATGAAATTTATCAAGAATGGGGTCACAGTACCCACCGATTTTGATGAATCTCTCCTTGTCAGCAACATCATCAGGGCTAAGACTGCTTTAAAAATGGCCTCAACCTCCAATGCAATATCATCCCATGACATAGGTAAGGCCACTTTGGGTGGACCTTCTACATCAATCTCCACATCAACTTCACAACCAACATTTCAATTAACAGGGGAACAAATGCAACATATCCTTAGTGTCTTGCCCAACATCACCTCACATAATAGAACTCACACCACAAAGAACACCGCTACCAGTGCTAGTGCTAGTGTTTTCAACATAGGGCATACTTCCATCCCCTTATCTACGCATCTAGTTTCATCATCAAAATTCACATTCCCGTCATCCGCAATGAAAACATCTACTCAATAAACATCCTAATATTATCATTATACACCTCCTCCTACGTTTGGTATGACCTCAACATAATTTTCAACCTGATAATTGGGAGGTGGAAAATATTTTGTACAACAAATCACACCTCATAATACTTCTGATTTATCCCAACAAGTCAATGAGCTCAAAAACCTTGTGCACAACTTACAAAATTGAGGAAAGAGGGAATTCTCCTTTGAAGATATATGTCCTTATCCGGTTGAAAAATCAATAACCATGCAACCATTTCCTCTAAATTTTGAGATCCCTAAGTTTGAGAAATATAAATGGAATCATGCCGGCTCTAACACCTCAAAGAATTATACATCGCATGCCAAGAGGTTGCCTACAACAAAAATTACCTGAAGAGACTCTTTACAAGGAGTCTTGGTGGTCCTTCTTTGGGGTGGTTCATAGCCCTCCCTCATGGATCCGTATCTAAATTCTCTGACCTCAAAGAGAAATTTGTCGAACAATATTATTACAATACTGAACATCAAGAATCATTGAGTGACCTATGTAATACCAAGAAAAGGAATGGATAAACCTTTGATAGCTTTTTACAATGATGGAGACACATTGTGAATCATATCCCTTGGAAGATACCTGAAAATCATTTGATCGACATCTTTTCTAAAATTTTGGTATCCAAAATTTCATTCCAAGTGAAAATGAATTCTCCTGACACTTTTGAGGCTCTTTTTAAAAAAGGAAAAATATTGAAGATGGACTGTTGCAAAAAGGTGCCATTAAACATTATACCCCTTCCTCTAACAATGAAAAACTAAAGTTTTGGAGTATGAAAAAAGGAGCTATCAATAATAGAGTGACAGATACCAAACACATCCAAAATGTCTAGGTGTCTAATAAAAACAATCAGAATAATCACAACAATCATAACAACAACAACAACAACAACAACAACAAAAATTCATCACACTATGTGCTATCAGCCACCGATTCACTCCAGTGACCGAGTCCCCTAGCGACCAAGTCACTCCAGCGACTGAGTCACTCCAGCGACCGAGTTCCTCGACCAACACTGGAACTAAGAAACACCATACCAACCAATTTATCCAACACCAAGGTCAAAGAAATCCAACATGTAGGATTTTCAACTACCCCAGGATGCTCCTGCATCAATAATTGATGTCCTCAGTGGAGGGAAAGATCAATAAGAGAAGGGGATGATGGCTTAGTGCCAACATAGTTAGATTATGAGGGGAGAAAATATGAAATTCCTAGAGCAGGATAGGAAGAGGTTCTAGATAATGAAGAAATTCTCACTGATCAAGGAGCACAAAATATAGCAAAAAGAGAAGATATGAAAGAAAATCTGAATTGGCCTTAGGAGAAAGAGGGAAATTTTGATTGGCTAGGAGAGTTGGCCGCTCAAGAGACTCTAGGGGTCATTGAAAAAATTATTGAAATAGTACCTAATACAAGTAAGCTTGTAACATCTCCTCTTACATCTTGGCATTTGATAACATTTCATTTGTGGGAAAAATTTCCACAATTAAAACAATAAAAACTTGAATGTGACAGAGAAAAAACAGACATGAAACTTCAATTTGAAAAAAGAGTTTGAAAGTAAAGAGATGGAAATAAAATGACTAAATGAAGAGGTAGAGATAATAGGAAACATTTTTCCACAAATAGTTAATTATAGACCTCCTGCTAGAGTTTATACTCTGTATTTAAGAGAAAGGTTCTTAAATTTCCAATTCATACAAATATACTATGATCTACCTTAAGGATCACTTTGTTACTTTTCAAAATTCTCTAGTTGAATTAAAAAATGCAATCTGTGAGTTCAATCTGCATAATTTATTTGTCCTTTATAATCCAAATTGGAATCCCTTGTTATATGTTAGTGATCTTCAATTAAGTGCATTTTTTTCATATATGTTCAATGAAAGGAACAAAGGGGATCGAATTGAAAGATATAAGTAAAATCTGCAACATTAGGGATTCAAGCATAATCTAATAATATAGGTGCTATTCTTAATAATTGGTTAGTCTTGATGAAAAAACCATAGGTATGGATTCAAGTGTTGGAGAACAAGAAAGACAACTATGAGATGTTTACTTGAATGGTCAAATCTAATGGAAGGAAAATACTCGTACATGTGGAAAATAAATGGTAGGAGTTATCTGATGACCTAAAATGCAAATAACCTCACTCCCTTTTTAATTTCCATACAACTATTCACATGGTCAAAGTATATATGTAGCTAGCATAGAGGTAGGAACTCACCTGGTTGCCCCTATGTTTTCAACCTCCACTATTGCTCTAGCCAATTCTAGATTGGCACAGAATGGAATACTCAAAATAAAAAGAAGAAGCTAGATGGAGAAGGATATAAAGGTTTAAAATATTCTACTAGAATCCCATAGCTACTAATCTAGGCATGATTATACCTACATACTTTAGGTCTTTAGCTATGTTTAAGAACTCTTTTGTAGTACCTTCTTTGGGAAAAACAAGACATTAGTTGGGGGGGGGGGGGGGGGNCATTAGTTGGGGGGGGGGGGGAGTGATGAGTAGGTTTTTTGGTTTTTTTAGTATGACTTTATAGTTCTTCCAAGACTTCATTAGTTAATATGGTTATGTATTTTATGCTCAAGACTTAGTATTTTTATGTGATTAAGGAAAATTTAATGCTACAATACCATATATATATATATATATATATATAGTCTAAAGTATAGTCATATGACAATTTATGGGATTAAATGTGATGGAACTTAGATTAAATGGTATATGAATGGTTATTTTCTTCCTAACCAGGTTTCCCAACATATGATGGGGTGGTCTGTCACAATTCTTGTGGGCATGAATGTCCAACTTCCTATGTCGAGGACTGGTCGAGCATTGAAATAGTCTTTAGAATCCAAAGCATTATTATCAAGTTGTTCAATCTTGAGAACTTATTCTAATTTTGTTAATAGGAAGATAATTATTTTATACTTCCAAATGGCATGTGTAAAGTCAATTAATATATTCATAGCTAATCTAGGAGTTGTAATGATGATATGAATCTCTCTCTTGAGAAAATGTTGTCTTTATGAGAAATAAATCTTTTCCTAGATCTAGGGACTTTGAATTCATGGATGGTTGATTCTTTCAACCTTAATATTATATATTGTAATATTTGTATGGATGTATTAATGTTATTTTTCTCTGTTGGATAATATATAGTTATCATAGTTGACTTTGCATATTTTTACTTTGTCAATATCGATTAAGGGATGATGGATAGAACCTCTGATAACTAATTTATTTATTTTTGCTAAGTACCACTAAGATTATCTCAAGGGGCCCACTTGAAGTATATCTCCATCCTATTTTATTTAATGCATTATAGTGTAGTAGTTGATAATGTGATAGTGTGTTTGATTCCTTTGATAGAATTTTCTGAAGATTGTTGTCTAAGTTATATGACTATTCTTGTGACTTAATATAGATTAGCTTTTGTATATGTTTAATTTTTTTCATGTAGTGTTGAAATCCATTTATAGTAAGTTAGTGAAAGAGTTGTTTCAATATTGCATTGTGTTCAAGTAGATTAAGTATAGATTTATGACACAGTTAGATGTTAGTTTGAATAGAATAATGATGCATTATGGAAACCCATTTCAAGTATACAAATCTGGTTTGACAAGATTAAATGTAAACCATTTCCAAGGAAGGATACTCCAATATAGTATTTACTTGGATATTTTAGGCTTTTAATCTATTCAATCAAGGATGGTTAATGGAACTCTACAATAATATTACAATATCTTTTATTATTATGTAAAATTAATATTTAATTATAGGAATATTTCATTTGGGCTTATAATGAATGTAAATTTCTATTTTTTATGTGTTTTGATAACCTTTTCTTATTATTGGACGACCCTATGTCACCTAGAATTGTCCTAGAAATGCCCAAAGTTTGTATAAGTATGATTGAGTGGAACTATACTTAGTGGGGCATCCATATACCTTATTTGGGTGGAATTGTAGCATACCAAGGTGGCCTTGTTATAACTAGAAAAAATTGAAGTTTTGGCTATTTCTAGCTTGACAACCTTATGCCTTGTTCAAGAATTCCCCATACAAAAAAAAGATATTAAATCCATCATATCTTAGGTAGCTAGGGGTACTTATAGTCCACTGATGTGATTTAATACTTTATATACTTCACATATTTCTAGATATCACCCATTTTTTTCATCTACTTGAGAAGTGTTGGCTCATAGATATATTTTGATGGTATTAGTTTTTTGAGTGTTATCTAATTGTCATGAAAAATGTTTTGTGGTGTGAACTAAAGATTAAATATTCTCTAATCTCATATTTTAATGGATTTTGAGAGAATATGGTCATCGTTTTTCTCCTAATCATCTCTCTCTCTCTCTCTCTCTCTCTCTCTCTCTCTCTCTCTCTCTCTCTCTCTCTCTCTCTCTCTCTCTTTTTTTTNCTCCTCTCTCTCTCTCTCTCTCTCTCTCTCTCTCTCTCTCTCTCTCTCTCTCTCTCTCTCTCTCTCTCTCTCATTTTTCATGGTAAATTGTATTGAGATTTTTAGTCTTTTATTTGTGCCACCTTGTATTGAGATTTTTAGTCTTTTATTTGTGCCACCTTGTGCATGCAATAGTGAGGTTTCTCTTGTCATCTTATACTTTGGGTTTTAGTGTTATTTGTCACACATGCACTCATATTTTAGTATGAATGCAAAAATTCGTAGTTGTCTCTAGTACATAGGATGTTGTATGAATGAAGCTTTTCCCAAAGTGAAGAATACAAGAGGATGGGTGATGGAGAGATGAAGTAATAAAACAAGTTTCTAGTGTAGACACCCTAAATTGGTCAACCAAATCAACATGGTCAACCAAAGTCAAAAGGGGTTGAATCAAGTCAACATAATGGATTAATTAACAAAATCATTAATTAATTAAATTTAATCCAAAATGAATTAATTAAACTATGTGATTGATTAAATCAATTAGTTATATTGTTCAATTAAATGAATCAAATGCAACCCATCAAATCCCCTTACATGGCTAAATTAATTAAATTTCTTGAATTAATTAAATCCTAGTTAATTTCAACAAAGGGGACAAGGAATCAAATAGCCAATGAGAAGAAAGGATTGAGAGGACATGGATCACTCCAAATTTTTCTATCCTTGCCACTCATTTAGGCTTTAATATCCTCACCACTCCTTTGTCACTTTGTCCCCCTATTTGAAACCCATCACTCAACCTTAACATCAACTCAACCTTGATCATGATCAATTCAACTCTACCCACTACCCTTGGGAAAATTCTATAAATAGAGTTCATTTCTTAATGCAAATCATCACTCACATTCCATAAGCAAAAGCATCCTTACTCTAGGAAAATCATATCCATAAGCACAAAATTTTGTTTATGAGTTGCATCATAGTGATCATTTTAGAGAAATTATATGATAATTGAGATTTGATAGGGTAGATGTGCATCATTCTAAATCTTAATCTCATTCTTGGACTGTCACTAAGGGATGCTTAACTTGAAAGCATTTGATTAGCACTTCTAGATAGAGAACCATGTGTTAGAATAACTGAGAGGGGGGGGGGGGGGGGGAATNGGGGGGGGTGAATCAGTGGCCTCAAACTTTAATCCAATAAATATTATGCCACATATATAAACCTCTAGTTATCTTTAGTCCTACAATATGTATTCCTTTAAAAAATCTTATCAAATAACTACTGCTCGAAGTTCATTGTTTATCCTTATACTTAAGCTTTACCAAATAACAGTCTAGTATTTACCGAAATACAGTAAATAAATTAGTGTTTACCTATCATCCTATTTTAGTAATGTGTAAAGAAAAACATCAAAGCAATGAACCATATACGCATTTGAGACATGGTTTTTTAACATGGAAACCCTGTTAGGGGAAAAACCACTTGGGATCGGTAACCCAAAATTTTCACTCTTATGAAGTGAGCTTGGTGAAGAGCCAACCCTATTAAAGGTTACAAACACACTTTTAAGTGCGACCTTGTTAGAGGATTTAAATATAATAGTTTGTCACCTGATATATGGAATTCACTATGATATCTTCATGACCAAACTTTTTGATACTCCTTGGGATGTATCTCAATATAGAAAAGATTGTTAAGTCTTGCTCGGTTAAGAGACTTTTTGATCCAATGGTTAAACTGAAACAATAAATTGATCTATTCATAAATACAACTTAGACTTTGCAGATGTTTAGATCTACTGTAAGCTCATAATACCTTTCTAATCAATGTTTCTCTTTAATACCTTTTCTCTAGTTCTTTTTGCTCGGTGATATTGTTTCTTTGTTGCTCGGTGTCCACAAAAATCTTTAGCTTGATTGATCAGGACTGTATGAAGACTTCTTTCTTCACCAATATTCTCTTCAACATCTTCTTCTCTATTCACCCCTAATTCATAATGAATTATCTTGTCTCTTTATAGACATGATTTTGACCATTTCTAAGTCCTTGTATTTCTTTTCCTTGATGTGATCCAGAAATCTTTCCATTCTTTCTTTAAAACATGCCTCAGTTTTATCTTGTAGATTTCTCCTTGACAACTGGAATAAAACTATCTTTAAAGATATAGCTTATCTCTAGCTTTTAACTTGTCAATGAAAACAATGTAATCAACTAGTTAAATCCATGTTTAGCTCCTGCCAGCTAAGTCTTTTGTTGTTTCTAAACTTAAGTTCTGATCTGTGTTTAACTCCTTGTTTGCTCGGTCTTGACTTTAGTTGTCCTTGGGCATCTCTGTCTGTCGGGGTTGTTTGTCTATCGGGAAACATTGTGACTTTTAGTTCTTCTCGGGTATCTCTTTAGTTTCTCATTGGTAATTCTTGCTCGGGTATCACTGTGATTCTTCTCCCAGGGTTCTCTATCTGTCGGTGTGCGCTCTCTATCGATGTTTGTTGTCACTTGGTGAATACTGAACTTTTATCCATTACTGATAACATAACCATTATTTCTTTGGTTCTTTGAAGTCTTTGACAATATGAATATGACCAAACAGATTATATCAAGTTGACATCAATGACAATACAATACAGTAACTGATTTAATGTCCTGCATTAAGTTTATGCATCTCGGTGATCATCAACTTAACAACTTCAAGCATTAAATCAGTTATAGGTCATCACCATGGAATGCTTATTGATTTGATTATTTTATTAAATAGATTAAATATTATATTTCTCATTGAATTGAACTAATTAGCAAACTAATTTCATGAAGGTGTATTTCTTGTATATACAAATGACACCCACCGTGGGGCTCTTGCCTCATTCTAGTGTTTTCATGAGTTTTTGGTGTGTTTGAGTGTCTTTATTTTGTAGGATTTTCCAATTTGCCGGTGAAGTGACACATTTTCAGAGTTAAATAACATGTACGAAGTGAAGGTTAATGCCTTTTCGAGGCTAAATGATGCATGCTAGGATTCTTCTATCTCCTGTCTAAATTCTTTTAATGCATTTATAGAGCTAGATAACACGTACTATTTGAATACTAACGCCTTTACACCACAAAGTGACATGTGCCAGGATTCTTTTGACACCTGTCTTACTTCTCTCAATGCTTTGTAGTACTTTTAACAATAAAATCATGTTTTCTAGCATTTAAATAGTACTCTAAAATCAGAAATAACACAGTATTTGTTAAGTAGCGTGTATCAGGTTTTAAATAATGTGTCGTAACTGTTAAAGTAGCGTATAGCACTATTTTAAAAATTTGCAAATTAAATCAAAGTTCATAAAATGAAATGATAATTTTCTATGATTTTGCAGATGTCAAACCATAAGAAGGTGCACAAACCTAGGTATTACAATAAATTGGAGGAGAGAAAACCAAACAAAAGATGGAATGCATTGAAGGTAGCTAGGACTTGTTACAAAGAATTCCAAGAGAAGGTGAGCATGCATAGATATTGGAAAATTGTAAATCTTTATCAAGCCCTTTTCAATATGCCTCATTTTGATTTAGATACTACTTCTTTTGATGTGCCTATTTGATTTTAATTTGAGAAATTTTCTTTCTAATTTGAGTTTTTCCTCACTTTTCTTTGAGTGTGTTGGAATAAGTTTTTACACATGATTGTGCAAGTCAATTTAAATCTGCAAAAGCCTTTAATAGACACAATGTTAAATTTCTTTGGAACTTCTTTGAAAGTGGACATGGAAAAGGGGAGCATGATGGACTAGGAGCATGTGTGAATCATGCACTCCGACAACATGAACTTCAAGGTATACATATGTATGTTTTGGTAAAAAGGATGCAAAGGAGTTGGAAGGATTGCCACTAGGTGAGTGTTAAAAATAAAAATAAACCAAATAAAAAATGAACCTAGCCTAGCTAGCATCGAATGAAGGTGAGATCTTAATCCTTTTGCAATTGCTTAACTGGTGGCAACTCAAAGTTGGAATATAACATTAATTAAAAGAGGGAATTCAAGTCACAAATTAAAGAATTAGGCCTATGCTCTTCACTTTCTTAAATGAATCATAATGCTAAAAGTGCCAAATTTGAGATGAGAAGGACTTAAGAAATAAACCAAACATAAATTTAAGTCTCCTTTCTTGTGGAAGAGAAGTGCTAGGTATATGCTCTTCACTCTTTGAGTGAGTCAAAAAGCCATACACACTTTAAATCCCTTAGATTAAGAGGTTGTGAATGAACTTTGTCAATTATGTTTGGAAGTGAAGAAGTATTAGAGATATGATCTTTACCCTTTTGGGTGAATTAAACTCCTAAACCTACCTATTTATTTCATTTCTTGATTTATATGAAGATGTTATAACTATAGTGGGCATGCCTCCCAAGATTTTCCTTTTCAAGGATGGTGAGAGGGAATGACCCGAAGTGGGAAAAAAGATTAAGCCAATCTATTCCTCCCACTTCAAAAAAAACCTCATTAAGTTGAAAAACTTATAGGGAAAAAATATCAAATGCCTGGACTCGTAAGGTTAATAGCCTAAATCGTGCATTGCGACTACATAGCCCATGTATGAGTCATTTGATCTTTTTGTATGGAATTCCAATAAAATGGGAACCACGTAATTTAGCATTGACTACCTTTCTAGAGCCAATTTAAAAGCGAAATTTTTCTATAGGTAGATTACTTGGAATATTTTATTGTGCAAACCCATGGGAATGACCGAGAATACACACTTTATCTTTAAAATTGAGGGTTAATTTTTTTTTTTTGTGTGTGTGTTTTGGTTGATGGTTCATGTTACAAATAGAGGACATCCATTCAGGTCTGATAACAATTTAAAAGTTTTAAAAGCCAATCAGTCGGTGACCAAAAATAGTCACATAATTATTTCTGATATCTTCTGCCACGTATGAGATATCTTGTAATGCTTTTAAACAGTCAACTAATGCATCTCAAAAAATTTTTAATGCTTTTTAGAAGTGAAGTAACACTGTATCAAAAACCTTTTGACTCTTGCTAACTATCAAGTAACGCGCCTAAAGAGTTAACTAGCGCATACTAATTTTTACAGTGAGTACATACAAACACTTAAGTAGCATGTTAGGACTGCAAAATTTTGGTTACCATGGTGTTCTTCTTGCCTTTTTCTGCAATTTTTGAGCCAGGTTCTTAAACCCTATTTGACATTGGTTCCAAGCCCTAGCTTCCATGGTGTTTAAAACTTGGGTCCTTTGCGCCTTTTATAATTGTGGGTTACCTTTTTGGGCCACTTATGTTCATTTACCCATGTACCTTAAGTTTTCATGTGTGGGATCTTTCCTTTTTAACTCCTAAGTCCTAGTGGGGGTTGTTTTAATATTTCCTAAGTTTAAAAGTCCCCATGGTGTTTTATTTATTGCAAGATGTCGAGCAAGTTTGTTTTGATTTGACGGCGGTCGTAATGCCTTGATCGCAAGATGTAACCAGTTTAGTCTTCAAGGAATCATGCTTGGGTGCCAAGTGTCAATCTGAGATCATGGAGACCTCTTCTTCTAAGCTAACAACAAGATAAAGTCAGGTCAAATTTGAGTTAATCAAACAGTTTCCACACTTTTGGGATCAAAACTTGCAGGGAGGATATGCTTCATGATATCACACTTGTGTGACACGTGGAAAGTGGCGAGACCAGGGTAGAGCCAAAGGAAGTTAATGTGCGGTTAGATCTGAATTAATCTAACGGATGGTGTGATGCCTTGATGTGGAGATTCTTTTTGTTTATCCACTGTGGAATCATGCTTTTTTTACATCTATCCTAATTAGATCATGGGTCTAGGGGCTTTGAAAAGAGATATTGTTCAGTCAGATCTTCTTTCATTGAACGATTGGCATGATTCCTTAATCAAAATTTTCCTAATGTTTAGTCTTCAAGGAATCACACCTTTGCACCACATAGAAGAATGGTAGGACATGGTTAGGGCTGCAATAAAGATAAGGATTGAGCAGATCAGATTTGATCTAATAGTGGGTTCAATCCTGTGAATGGAAGATGAAGGAAGTTTATTCACCACGACATCGTGCCTTTATGACATGTAGCCATCTAAGATCATGGGTCTGGGATTTTAAAGAGTTAAAGGACAGTTAGATTAAATAAAATCTAATGGTTGGTGTGATACCTCTATGCAAAGATGCACAAAGGTTTTTCATTGCGGGTTCACTCCTGGTTGACGCGTGTCCAAAAAGTCAAGTGGGACCGAATTGCTATGTGGAGGTGCTAGTAAAGGGAAGATCAATGGTCATGTTTTAAATTTTTTTGTGAGATTCAATCTTGGTCGTCGATGGATTTCCGCACCAGGTGTGACCATTGAAATAGAGATTTGAATATTTAAATGTTTCCAGAGGGTTTTTTGGCCATGGCGTCATGTTCCAAGTTGTAGAGAGGTAGATGGATGAGCCTGATCTTTTGAGTCACATTTATGTAGCCATAGGGTGCTTAAGGGATAGATTTTTGATGACTGTGGCTTCAGAAATGTTGATTGGTGATGACTCAGGTTTCTAATCAGATTTGCAGATATTTTGTAACCTTAGTCAGCTTCCTATCTATTCTGCCTTAATGTTGGCTTGGTTCCCAAGTTTTGGTGGTTGTGTTTTGGGGTTTCTTTCTGCCCTAAGGAAATCCAAACTCATGGTGTCCAATTGGTATAATTGGATTTTTCTAGGTCATTTATAAGGATGGGATTTTTATGCCATAGAAGGCTTGTAAGCTCTTCATATTTAATTAAGACTATCAGTGGTTTCTTTGGCTCTGACTTTAAATGTTTTAGATTTTTTAGCATAATATATGTCTATAACTTCCTGTTATTTGTGAGATATTAATGAGTAATGTCTTTGTTTCAGTTCTTGTATTCATTTGGATTGGTTGTTAAGGACATATCAATCCATCACTTTGTAAGGCAAAGGGTCTAACTAGTTTAGGGTTTATTTAAGAGAGAATTAAATTTCTTAAAGTAGTTTCAGTGAGTAAAGAATTGTAATAAATTAGATGATTATATTTGCTTCCAAGAGTGTGAATTGAGTATGTAAGGCATAGTCAAGTTCAAATATCATTTACAAGTTTTAGATTTGATGCATGTTGTTAAGAGTATTTTCATTTAGAGTGACTCCATACGCACTGGTCTAGTATGTTAGAATGTGTGGTTCTCATCAATCTTTATAAAATCTATTACCATTTACATGTTTTATGTTGCATCCACTATGTCTATAAGTTTGTGATACTATTGAATATTGAAGGTAGAAGATAGATAATACCCACTTGAGTTTGTGAAGCTCAAAGTGTAGAAGGTTTAAGGACCTTGTTGAATGTTATTTATTTTCCTTGTTGAATTAGAGTTTGGGCCAATAGAGGAATATACCTGAGTCCCAATTATACAAGGGATCAACAAGAAAAAGAACCAACATAAGTGGTGACTCTACTAGGGAACTAGGAGATAAGTTCATTTCATAGTTTCCTTTAATATTTGCAAAATTTAAAGGTCAAGTTACATATTTTTAATTCCACAAGTTGGTTGGGGTTGCGACTCTGAGTTTGGTTGGCTAGTGTTTTTGTTGAAATCACAATTTTTTTTTAGGTCTTGTTTTTTCAAGATATAAATAACACAAGAAACACTAGAGAATATATGAAGGAACATCCAGAAGTTGAATTGGAGGGTGGGCTCCCAAAGCACACTAGAAGAAATTGGGAAAAAAGGACAGAGTCTAGTAGTGCAAGTTCTTGGAAGCCTAAGGCTTTAGTTGTAGGTTAGTCCTTGGGTGTTATCCCAGAAGGGAATGGTCCTTCTTCTATAAGTACTTAATTAGATGGTTTAGGGTTTTTTGACAATAAATTTGATACTCTTGTCCAAGAAGATGTATCTCAGCAGAAGGATGTAACCCAGGCTCAGTATAGGATAGATAATGAAAATAAAATTAATAGGGATTATAGACCTAGAAATAATTTGAATTTGGATACTTCTTCCCAAGGTATAAGGAATAACCCTTTTCTGTAAGATGATCCTTATGAGAAAGCTATAAATCAAAGGGATTTAGATCTTATAAACCTGGAAGATTGTACATATTCTGATATTATATTACCTAATGCTGATGAAATTTTTTGAAATAATGACGCCTTAAGAAGAGAAATACAAAAAAAAATGGTTTTAAGGAAAATAATGGAAAATGATAAAGAGGAAGAGGTCATGGAAGCTATGGTTGAAAATGAGAACTTGCAAAGAAGGTTGGCTCAACTTAAGTTGATGAATCAAGGCTTAGATCAAGGCTATAAGGGTTTGAATTAAGAGATATTTGGTGAGGTTGATGCCTTGAGGAGGGAGTGTATAGAGTACACATATATTCGAGCACTCTTGATGACATAACCGACCACTAGAGTATGACGCACCTGTAAGTAATCAAAATATTGTCCTGCATTTCAAATTTTTATCACTTTCTAGATCTTTTTAGCATGTTTTATAGATTTTTAAGTCTGATTCTGTCAAGTTCTACGTGAGGGAATAGTTTCCTTGCACCAGCCAAGGTTGCCCCTCACGTGAGAAATTGGATTCCTTGCACGGGTTAGGGCTTCCTCACACGGGGTCCCTCCGTGATCTTGCACGAGGTGCACGTCAATGCCACGCGAGATTTCATCTCTAGTGATGGAATCTCACGCGAAGAGAGATCCTATCTTGCGTGAGGTAGAAATATTGTGTGGGAAAAGAGTTTCCTCGCATGGGAATTACTTACTGTCTAGAAAGTTGTCATCCTTGATGTCGCAGAGTCAGCTAGTTAGAATGCCTCAGAACTGTGTTTAAGATAGATCCATAGTTGCATTTGTTGTCATTGCTTTGAAAATCATCATGTTGAGATACTGATCAAATGTCACTGCTTGCTTTGTAGGTTGACTTCCCTGATATTGCATTCCAGTCTCATCATCCTGTCATGGGTGATTTGTTGCAGAGACTGATGGATGTTGATGGTGCTCATCTCGACGGGCCAGGATTATCATATCTTCATGATGTACCTTATATTTGGGTAAATCATGGTCTATTGGGTGCACTGGTCGAGCGTTTCCATTTAGAGATGAACACTTTCCATTTTCTGCAAGGGGAGATGACAGTCACTCCTTAGGACATCTACAAGATCTTGAGAGTACCATTCCATGGGGCTTGCATGGAGTATGATCCGCAGCTGAGGTTGGGCACATTGGCACTAAGGGCGATCTTCCAGGATGATCTGGCGATGGGTCGAGCCATCTCTTGGGAGGATCTCACAAGGAGATACGGTGTAGATCATAAATTGGCAGTTGTCTTGGTGTTGTTCTTGAGTTGCTACCTGGTACCAAATCAGGGTCAGCATAGATTAGAGTACGGCTGGGGAGTTATGCTGCAGTGGATGCTAGCTAGTCCAGTAGTGAGATTCAGATGGGGTGAGTGCATGCTCACATAGATGTACCATGAGATGCACGAGATAGTGTATCAGAGTGCATGGACCATGGCAGAAGGAGTCATGGTTTTACAGATTTGGGCCTGGGAGCACCTTCCCATATATCGATTGATTTTCCATGATACTCGGCAGCCCTTGGAGCCATATATTTATAGATATGCAGGTCTAATGACTCAGCCAGTACTGGGTAAGATAAATCAGTGGCGGGCGTAGCTAGATGATATGACAACAGTTATATGGAGTCTATGGATAGCCACAGAGGTTTGGGATGATGTAAGGCATGAGCTGCCACATATGTTCTGCTCACTTCCTTTGATCAGTGCAATATCAGCGTTATTGAGTTCTTCCTACTCACATGGGTCCTATGGTAGTTTGGGAGGCCACAAGATGTCTCCCAGGAGTACTATACCTATGCCCAATTTGTCGATGAGACAAAGAAGGGTTGGAAGAAATAGCTAGACTGGGGTAGGAGCATGATAGATGCACAGGTACCACCAGCTAGGTTGGATTATTTCGCAGGGGTGACGAATGCAGGGATGACACCTACATACAAGGATCATATTTTAGCACACCCATTCCCAAGATTTACAGATCCTATTGGCATGGGTGCACAAGTACAACATGTGGTACAACTACCATTATAGCAGCAGGCATAGTAGCCACCACCACAGTAGGTACCACCTCAGTAGAGAGTACAGTCGAGGACTGTACTGAGTCCCCTTCTTCCTAGACGGATGGGATCAGACATAGGTGCAGGAAGAAGTGGTACTTAGGAGAGGTCAACTGAGCAGGGGAAGGATACCGTTATGGCTGATACTGTTATGGCCGATCCACTGGCAGGAGGATAGGTAGCACAGTTATAGGAGGCTCTCAGGAGGAGCTGAGAGATAGTGAGGCAGGTGCAGAGGGAGCAAGATGATTATCGTACACAGGTGGTCGTCTAGGAGACCTAAGTGACTAAGAAGGATTGAGAGATCTAAGGTTTATAGGAGGCACTAGCCAGAGCATAGATAGAGGCAAGATATGAGGCTACTCAGTCAGCCTATTACTATGTTGCATACATGATTGCAATTCCTGAGGCAGCAGACCAGGTTCTGCCATTTTCAAAGTATGCTAGGGCATGGGCCACTCCACAGGCACCTCCTCAGCAGCAGGCCATGCCACCTCCTCCACCTCCTCTAGGTGGGAGTGGCTAGATGAGACATATTGATATACATTGTACCATAATTTTTATATACTGCGCTCGAGTAGCACCCTTGTACATTTGATGGATTGATATATATATATATATATATATATATATATATATATGAGCTCGATTTTGGCATCATTGTACTTGTTTATATATTGCTTTTAAACTTGTATGTCTTGTAAGATGTTTCCCATATGATTAGATGTATGGATTAGAAATGTATGTCATGGAAAAATATGCAAATGTTTATGCACATGTTTTATTTGATGTATGGAATGATAGATGTTAGATAGATAAATTCTATGTATGATTTGATTTATGCTTATAATGGATGCACATGTTTTATGGATATGTAAATGCAAATGAATGTATGGAAATGCACTTTTGTGGAAATGAATGTAATGCAATGAATTCAATGGTACTAATCATCTCATGTAGGATATCACAATATACGATAGGTACTAACCAAAAGAATACGAATGAAGATTGAGAGCAAGGACCAGATGCTTGCGCAGTCAAGAGGAATCCAGGACAAAAGATGAGGACCTTCAAAGAATGAGAAGACAATGAAGAGAGCACCAAAACTATCGTGATGGAAGCTTAAAATGTGAATGCAAGCCTAAGCTAAATGCAACCCTAGGACTTGGTTGTTGGACTCATCACATAATTATCATCATCGAGTATTTTTGGAACATCGGAGTCAATATAATCCTTACTGGTGTCATTGTGACCATAAGGATGTGAATATGACTTTCATCGGATAAAATGTAGGAAAAAAAAAAAAGCACCAGGGCAGAAAATCCAAGATGACCTAAACATTATTTCCAGTCTGATACAATAAGAGTACACAAGTAAACAAACAAAGCAGTAATAGTCAAGGAGATAGTTCCAACCTCCCCTTGGCATACAAATAAAAAAGATCAAGGGATGTGAGGCTTTTCCACCTTAATGTAGAAGCTCTTATCACATACACCTTGTTTGTTTGACGATGTCAGATCATCGAAACTACACCAACAAGCAGTAGACAATAGAAAATATCAATGAAAACCATGAGAACAGACAACGTACAAAGAAAGATTCAATCATAGCTTAGCGTGTTTCAAAGTTTATGAATGTGCATGTGTTTAGGGTGTTGAAAAACACCGTTGTGCTTGTGAGTGCACTGTGTTTGATTGCTATTGAGAGATATTTACATTGCAATGTCCGATGTGTGTTGAAAAACATAGATGTGTCCAAAGAGAGTGTTGAAAAACATTGTTTGATTGGGGTGTTGAGAAACACCAGTTTGTGTCAGTAGAGAGCTGTCCTTTAGAACTGAGAAGATTACTGACTCGAGTGTAAATCGAAGATGCGATTAAAGTGAGGAGCCATGCCCCCAAGTAATGACCAGATTGATGTCAAATATGTAGATAGCAAGTTGATGTGAGAAATCTCAGTAGTAGAGCGACAGTAGGAAGACATAGTGAGAATCACTGGTGACTGATGCAAGAGATATTTTCAAGCATAAAGATCGATGTGAGATTTGGGCATCAGCAGGCAGACTCAGTGAGAACCACTGGTGACTGATGTGAAGAGGAGAGAGACTCCAAAAAATAGGACAATTCCCCCTAGACCAGGAAGATGCCCCCAAGTGTGACCAGTTTCAATCCATGTGAAGTCGAGCAAAATTTCAAAAATAACTGAGAGCAAATACATGAGCGAGCAAACTAAAGAAGGAAAGAAAACTAAAGCAGGAAAGCAAACTAAAGCAGGAAAGCAGGAGAGCAAATAGAAAGCAAGCCAAGCGATGCCGTGATAGATAGAGAATTGTGGAATAAGAGGTACTTGTTTACCAGGTTTTCACCATCTTGGCAGAAATTCTATTTTTTTCTACCATGACGCTTGTTTACCAGGTTTTCATCAATGGCACATTTTTCTCTTTTTCTCTTTTTATTTTTTTTTCAATTTTTTTTGTATTTTTTCATTTTTCAAATTTTTTTGTATTATCAAGGTGCATGTTTACCAGGTTTTCAATAGGATAATAGATACATCAAAGTGCATGTTTTCCAGGCTTTCACTAAGCTGATCATTTTTTCAGGACATTTTGCAATTTTTAGGATTTTCTCATAATAGAGTATGTACATGAGCATTCAGAAGACATATTAAATGTAGAACTTCTTCAGATGAAGAGATTTGATAGGCTCTTTGAGTTGTTCACCCTCTATGGTAGAGATTTGGTAAGCACCAGACCCAAATACTACAGTGATAACATATAGACCAAGCCAGTTCGGTTCAAATTTTCCTTTCTAGACCCGCTGCTGTTGATTCTTGGGGTTCTCTCTCAGGACGAGATCACCCATTTGGAATTCCCTTGGTCTGACCTTCTTGTTGTAGCTTTTAGATATTCTCTTTTGATCTACTTGGAGATGATCAAACGCCACTTTCTGACGTTCATCCAGTAGTTCAAGCTCTTGAAGCTGAGATATTCTGATATCATCATCAGTAATGAGGCCCTTCAGAGAGACTCGAAAGGTAGGAATCTCAACCTCAACAGGAAGCACTGCATCTGCACCATAAACTAGAGCAAAGGGTGTGGCCCCTGTTGGTGTCTGTATACTGGTGTGGTAAGCCCATAAAGCCAGATTAATCTGGAGATGCCAATCTTGTCAGATTTGTGTACTGTACGGTGTAAGATCTTGAGAATAGTCTTATTTGAAGATTCTGCCTATCCATTACCCTGGGGATAATAGATAGAAGACCAGTGCTAAATAATTATGAACTTAGTGCATAAATCTGTTAGATCCTTGTTCTTTAATTTCCCCCCATTGTCAGTGATTATTGATGAGGGTACACCATATCTGCAGATGATGTAGTTTAGTATAAACATGGTCAAGACTTGCCATCAGCTACGATGAGAGGCACTGCCTTGACGCACTTGGTGAAATAGTCTGTAGCAGTGATGATGTATTTATGTCCCCTTGAAGAAGATAGATGTATCTAACCCACCAAGTCAAAGGCCCATTGTTGAAATGGACAAAAGCTGACAAAAGGAATGAGCTCCTTGGAAGGACCATGGATCAGGTTTCCATGAAGCTGGCACTGTTTGCAAGATTTAGCAAATTGTATAGCTTCTTTCTCCATATCTAGCCAATATTAACCAGCTCTAATAAGTTTGTGAGCCAATGTTAGGCTGTTTGAGTGAGATCCATAGATGCCTTCATGTATCTCTACTAACGCATGCTTAGACTCATCAGGTTCTAAACACCTAAGGAGGGTACCATCTAGACCTCGTCTATACAAGTCGTTAGCTATAATGACAAATCATGAAACATTGTAGATTAAGTGACATTTCTCATTTGAGTGTAAGTGTTTGGGATGATCTGGTCACAAAGGTAAGAGTAAATATGGTGGTAGCGGGATGAGTCATGTTCAATGACTGAACAAATCATCCAGGATTTAGGGGAATTATAGGCAGGGTGGCATAACGTCTCCACTAGGAATTCATGTCTGAAGTCATTTTATGGCATTTGTAACATGGAATCCAAGGTAGCCATGGCATTGGTTTCTTTATTATCTACCGTTGGAATTTGTTGGAAAGTAACATGTGCAAAGTATTTCTTAAGATCATCAACCATCTTTTTATAAGGCACCAATTTTTCATCTTTTGTTTGATAGATATCATTCACCTGATTGATAACCAACTATAAATCTCCAAAGACATTTAGTTCATTGACATGCCATTCAGTAGAGATCTTTAATCCATTAATCAAGGCTTCATACTTAGCAGTGTTATTTGTGCAAGGAAACATCATTTTGAAAGCCTTTGGTAATTAATATTGTTGAGGTGTAATGAACAAGATTCTGGCACACGACCCTTGCTGGGTGAATGATCCATCAAAGAACATGGTCCATGACTGATGTGTGAAAATCATGATGGACTCATATGGGAACTCGATCTTTAATGGTTGATGGTCTATAATAGGTTCCTCAGCCAGCTGATATGCAATTGCTTGCCCTTTGATGGCTTTTCTCTCGACATACTCAATGTCAAATTCATTGAGTATCATGACCCACTTAGATAATCTACCCATGAGGGAAGCTTTGTTGAGTAAGTACTTTAATGGATCAATTTTTGCAATGAGCCTTGTAGTGTGAGCAAGCATGTAATGTCATAAATTCTTGGAAGCGAACACCTCCGCTAAGCAAGCTTTCTCAATGACAGAATAATTCATTTCATAGGAGACCAATGTTCTATTGATGTAATAGATTGCTCTTTCTTTATTGTTTTAATCTTCTTGAGCCAATAGAGCACCCAAAGATGTTTTTGTAGCTGAGATGTATAATATTAATGGCTTCCCATGAATAGGAGGCATTAATATAGGTGGATTAGTCAGATATTGTTTGATTTTTTGAAAACCTTGTTCACATTCTTTATTCCATTCATAGGTCACACCTTTATGTAGAGTTTTAGTAAATGGATGTGACTTGTCAGCTAGCTGTGAGATGAAGCGCTAGATAGAATGAAGCCAACCTTGAAGACCTCTAATTTGTCTGATGTTGCAAGGTGGAGACATTTTCATGATAGCTTGCACCTTTTCAGGATCCACCTTGATTCCTTTCATGGAGATGATATAACCAAGCAATTTTCTTGAAGTTACTCCAAATGCACATTTCTTAGGATTAAGATGTAGTCTGAACTTTTCCATATGATCTAGTTTAGGGCCTAGATCAGTAAGATGTGCTTTCCTATCCATACTTTTAGCAAGGGTGTCATCAACATAATCCTCCATTTTTTTGTGCATCATGTCATGAAATATAGTAGTGACTACTCTCTGATACGTGGCTCCAACTTTCTTAACACCAAAAGGCATAACATTCCAGCAGAAAGTGCCCCATGCACAAGTAAAATCAGTCTTTTCTTGATCCTCTAGCACAATTTTGATTTGGTTGTAGCAGAGAAGTCATCCATTAGGGAGTACATTTCATATCCTGCTGTCATATCCATAATCATATCAATGTTGGGTAGTGGGAAATCATCCTTTGGACATGCCTTGTTTAAGTCCCTAAAGTCTGTGCAGACTCTGATAGATTTGTTATGCTTTGACACTGGAACTATGTTGGAGATCCATTCTGCATAGTCAATTTCTCTAATGAACCCAGCTTTCAAGAGTTTCTCTAGTTCCGCCTTGACAAGTAGAGCCACATGTGGATGCATTTTTCTAAGTTTTTGCTTGACTAGTTTTACTCCAGGAGCTATTGACAGGTGATGCATGATAAGATCAAGATCTACACTAGGCATTTCAGAGTATGTCCATGCAAAGTTTATCTTTTTCTCCTTGAAGAAATTTGTGAATTCTTTGTGTTCTTCTGTAGACAATGATTTAGCCACATGAATAATGTGTGGTTGTTCTTTTGTACCCAAATTTACCGTCTAAGTTGGCTCAATTAGCACCAATGAGCATTCCTAGAAATGACTCAGAAGCACATCAAGTATCTCATCCTTAGGCACCTCGGAGAGGTTTTCTCCTTCAGATACATCTATTCTTTTTACTTTTTTTGGCTCTGACACTGCCATAATGTGGTTTTCACCATCAGAGTGCCTATTTTTTTTCTTTTTGATTTTATGACTAAGATACTTGATATCACTTTCAGTCATGCTGACATTATCTTCGCTAGTGGAGGACATTACAAGTTCAACAACGTGAAGATAACAAGCTAGAGCATAGTCATTCTGGAATGTGAGCACTTCATTGGATGAGGAAGGGGAATTCCAGTCTATTAGCTTGGGATGAGAGAGAAGTGACGGGTTCAAGTGCATTCACGGTATAATCATCAAAAGTGCAGACTAGTAAGCTGAGACCTAGAGAAATCTCATCCAAAGGTGTATTTGAATCCCTTTGACTCCTAGCGATCGTAGTAGAAGACACATTAAAATTTATGGAATCAGACTCATTAGACCTTTCACTAGAATCACCTATGTCGAGAAGCTTTTCATAGGATCCTTCTGAAAAACTGTCAAACTCATATTCATGGGAATCTGTATCTAAACTCTGACTGGGATGTTTGCACCATGAAGGTTTGGGAGTTCTTGTGACACTAGCCTATTCTTGTACAAACTGCTCTTGAAACCATGATGGTATGTATCGTTCACCTTGGAGACTAGGATCTTGTGACACTTTCCATTATTTGTATGTCAGAGTAGTAAATGGAATAGCTACATTGGATTCATTGCCAGACTTGGCTATACTAGCATGTATCATGACATCATCTAGCTTAGAAAAGAATGCTTCCATATTTGGAGGAATAGGATAAGGAAAGTAATCCTCATTAGAGCTATCTTCTGCTATGTCAACTATAGTTGTGCCTTGAGGTTCTGTGGAGGATCTAGTTTTGACACAAATTTGTTAATCCCTAGATGGAACTAGATCTTCTTTAAGCCTAAACCAGTTGTTTCTTTCATCTTTTGACCCATAGCTTTAATACGTTCAACTAACCTATTACCATTCACCCCTATTGGACCACTCCCTTTGTATCCAAAGCATTTCATGATTTTAAGACCTTCATTATTGAGATCTAGTTCACGAGCTGGGGCAGTCTGTTTAGATATTTCCTTTCCTTTGTAAACCCAAGATTTAATAGCTCTTTCCTCATCTTCATCTTCTAATGGTGTTGAAGCTCGTACAAACGCACCATCATAAACTATTTCAGGAGAAGCAGTAGAAGATTTATTGTTCTCAGAAGGTCTCCGGTAAGAATGAGGAGACAAAGGTAGAGCTTAATGATAGCACAGGTTCTATTTGATACCCCCCATGCCTATGTCTTTGATTTTCAAAGTTTGTTCCATGTCTCTAAGCTTGCATCACAGAATTCTTTGTATTATTTGTTAGTAGGAACAAGACTATCAGCTGACTATGTGAGCGTATTACAAGAAGAGCCCATATTAGCAGTAACTGTCACTTCTACACCGTGGAAAGGAAACTTGATGCACTGATGATACGTAGAGGGAACCAATTTTATTTCATGTATCCATAGTCTTCCTAACATGATGTTATAAGCAAGAGGAAGGTCCAGCACCTAACATGTGACATCTCTTTCAACCGGTTTAACCCAAATGGATAGCACAACTAAACCTGTAGACTTTCTCTCTTCTTCATCATAGGCGTTGATAGTAATTCTCTTGTGGGAATCTATGCAATCTTCATCATAACCTAGCTGAGTGAGAAAGTGAGCAGAGCAAATGTTGAGGCCAGCACCATTATCAATAAGGACACGGTGAACTAGTTTTTTGCCAATCATGACCTCTATATGCAAAGGAGCGTTATGCGGGTGATTGATCAAATGGTCATCTTCTTCTAAGAAAGATAAATAGTGTGGTGAAGTCAAGTGACCCACCATAGATTGAAACTAATCAAGATTAATGTCTTTGGGGATGTTAGCTTCTATGGGGGCTTTATCCAAAATCTGCCTATGAGCAAGTGAGATCTTCAACAGCTCAAAGATGGTTATTTGAGCATTGGCTCTTTGCAGCTGGTCGAAAATACTATAATTAGTAGTAGGAGTTGTGGGGACCACTTTCATATTCTTGCTGGCAGGGCCAACAATAGCTTTATCCATGGGTTTTTTCAGTGCGGATGTAGTAGCAGGAGAGTCAGGACCCTTGAGAGTGATCTTAGCATAGGATATGGTAACAACATTTGCGCAATCCTAAGATAATTCAGGTTCAGATGAGTGAGACCTAGGGCCTCTCAAGACAAACAGGGTCTTAGGCTTAGGATCATCCCTACTCCCCTTGATATTAATCACATCACAATACTCAACTTTGACAGGCTTGATCATGTTGATGACATTGTCATTAGTGGTATGTGTGTAGTTAACCTTGGCATTGTTGTTCTTAGTGTTGGAAGAATCACCTTTCTCATGACGAGGAAAGAGATCTTTAAATGCTTGGGGATCTAAATTCTTGTTATGATTTTCCACAACAATAACCTCATTATCAATTAGATCTTGGACCTTATAGTGCAACTGAAGACAAGTAGAAGTCTTATGACCCTTGTTCTGGTGATAGTCATAGTATGCATTGCTATTCCACCAATGGGGTCATGGTTGCGGATCATATAAACGCTTATCCAAAGGAGTGAGAATATAATTTTGCACCAAAGTCTTGAAAACTACATCAAGCGGTTCTCCCAAGGAAGTAAATTCATGCTTGGGTCGAGGGGCCCAAGGTTTGTTGCTAGAGAATCTAGAAGGCAGTTGAGTATTTGTTGCAGCCTTTTCAATAGTTTTGATCGCTTGTATACTAGAAGTAATATTGAAAACTGGCTTTGAAGGAGATGAGGTCACATGATCAACCACTCCATCATTCACAACATCCCTATTCTTGTTGACAAACTTCCCTTTATCTTTGTTGGAAGAGGAGGAACCTTGTTTGTTGTCTTTGTATAAAGTCAATTCCCCTTTCTTAACCATAAATGCCTCTATCCTCATAGCTTGTTTAATCATGCTTTCAAAATTGAGGGGAACTTGAAGTTGTACCTAATACCCAAAATCAGAAGTGAGATTATCCAAGAAGATATCAATTTTCTCAAATTCGGATATTTTACGAGGATAGTTGGTGCAAAGTTGTCTCCATCTCTGGAGAAATGTTAGGAATGGCTCCCCTTGTCTTTTCTTGAGATTTCAAAGGTCCCTAATTTTGACGGGATGCTGTATGTTGTGAGAATAATGTTGTATAAAGAGATTTGCAATCTCATCAAAAGTCTTAATGCTAGTGGGTAGTCTAGAAAACCACTCCATGGCAGGTCCACCCAGACTTCGGGGAAAGAGATGCATTAAATAAGTTTGATCATGAATGAACTCCATAGATAAGGCCCCAAATTCTCACAAATGATCCTAAGGATCAGTGGTACCCAGATATTTATCATACTTAGGGAGTTCCACAACTTTGGGAAAAGGTAGCGTATGAAGACTCCTATCAAAATAAAAGGGATAGATGCTCTCCATTGTGAATTGTTGTGCTAGTTTGTCCCTATCCTTTACAAGTTGGCTAATTTGGTTTTGCATATCTCGAATCATCTTTTTCAATTTGGTAGTCTCAGTCTCTTCTTCTTTAGCCACAAGTGTTTCCACTTGGAAATTTGGGGGTAGCTTAACTCCTTGGTTTGCCAAATCTAGAAAATATTTCTCTTTATCTTTCGCAAGGAGAATTTCCATCATCTTGATGAGAGCCTTATTAGATTTTGCAGAATCTATGTCATTTTGAGTTATTGGATCATCATCATTAGCGAGGATCTCATAAATGCTTGGGTTCTAATCTTGACTCTGGTCATGTGGAGGAGGGAAATGGTGATGTTGCTCCTCTTGTTGACCCTGATCATTTTGAGATTGGTCATGGACCTCGTTGTATTGACCTTGTAGGTAATCAAAAGGGATTCCCATGTTGTTGATGTGGGATTGTGTTGTGTGCACAACTTCAATATGAGTGTGTGTATGGAGCTGAGAGTTCATGGCCAATGTAACTTTTGGCGGGTCAAAAGGGTCGATGGGTTTAGAAAGATCAATAGGTCCAAAAGGATTGGTATGCTCAAAAGGATCAATAATGTAGTGAGGATCATCAATAGGGTCAACCCAAGTAGACGGCCTTCCACAGTTTTGTTGATCTGAAAGAAATGGATTCTGTTGATCTTGAAACAAGGGATTATAGCACAGCTAGAACACTGGTTTCTGATTCAGAATGGGATCTATACTGAATGGTGAGGAGGAATGTGAGGATCCCTCTTGAATATCAGGTTGAACAATAATTTTATAATGAGCTTTTCCTTGATTACGAGGTTTACCTCTACCTATTCCAGAACCACAAATGGGAAATATGTTGCCGCTTCTAGTCGTAATAGGCATAGACAAAGACAAAACGAGAGAGAACTTAGGATCCAACTCAGAACTGTGTCTCTAGAAATAGTGAAAAGGAGATAAAGGCTAAAACAGCCAAGATGTGAAATGCACCCAGCACAAATCATTAAGAATATGGCTAGAACAACCAAGATGTGACTATCGCATCACAAGGTACAAAAGCATAGAAAGGAAGGATAGAGACAAAGAGACAAAATGAGTTTGAGAAAGAATCAGTTGGTTCATAACTCGAGACAATCAGTTTCAAACTATAGACAATAGGGAAACAAGCAATCAGATCTCAGACAAAAGTTAGATCAGGCAAAAAACTCATCAGTCAACGAGAAATAACTCATTGTTTTAGGACACCAAAGGACAGATTCACGCGAGAAAGTGCTGGTTCGCATGAGGAAACTTGTAACTACGCGTGAGAAAATGAAAGCTCGCACGAGGAAGTGCTTAGTTTCTAGAATCTCATGCAAGAAAACTCCAGATTCAATAGATCAACTCAATTTTTGAGACAAAAATTAGATTTCAAGACATAGTCAGGACTATTCTCTGACAGAATTTCTAGATTTAGGACAAGTTTATTACAATTCAGATCAGCAATCTCAATTTGAATGTGACAAACAATCATTAACATGCACAAATTTTTGATCAGATAATAGTGACACAAGAAGTAGTCACAAACAGTTCTACCAAGGACAAGGCAACTTGGCAGAATCATGGGAGTCTTTGTTTAATCATGATTGGATAGTTTAAGACTTGAAACAAACACTTAGTTATCCCTACAAAAAAAATGGTAGAGAAGACAAAATTCGTGCCTCACTGACTTATGCGTATGCGTGCACCTCACATAGTAGTGTCACCCCTGAGAGGGAACCCATGTTTTTGGTGTTTCCAAGGACTAAGTAATATATTTTTGAAGTTTACCCTTAAAGCAGGGGCTAGCGTCATCCACCTCAAGCATCCAGGTGCATACATATGTTGAGAATCTAGGGGAGAGATTCTTCCCCCTCCCTGCACACAGATTATGTCTTCTTTCAGAGGTGATCCAGGTATGCATCTAACTAAGAAATTTTTTAGTGGGCTTCCATTCACAATAACCTTCAGTATCCCTAATACAGGGTTGGGGCCTTGCAATCACACCAACACTTGAAAGTCATACACCCCCACAAGCAAGGTTGGGAGCAGCTCCGCTCAGTACAACAAACAAGGCTTTCTCAAGATGATAGTCAAAATCATGAGAAAGAAGTTACCATGGCTTTGGAGTCTTTAGACTTGACAAAGAAAACTTTATTATAGTGAGGTGGAATCACCAGCGATAGGTGTGTACTCACTTGGATCATTCCTGGAGGTTCAACTTCCAGCAGGCCCTCTAAAGGTGACACAAAACTTGGCTCGGATTCAAGGGTTAGATTTTCTGATTCTCTCAAAGAGAGAAGAGCATACTTCTCTACCTCTTCACCTTACCCAAACATGCAAGACATATTCATCACCTAGATAACTCTCCTCTAACCAATTCACAAGCCTTTGGGTTTTTTATTCTCTCAAAGAGAGAAGAGCATAATCCCCTAACAAGTGATTGTGCTAAAGGTTTGTTAACTTTCCTTGCTTCCCTATGTCTCTATCATGCTAGCAATGTCTAGCTCTCAGATTCATCCATGGGCATCACTTCCATGTAATGAAGAGCCTATTCCCCTATTTTGCTATCAAGATTCTCAAGAAATTTTAACAAGGCACTATTTATACTATGTGATGAAAGCAATAAACAAACACAATATTTTTAGAATGATCTTTGACAACTGTCCTGCAAGAAAACCATTAGAAAGTTTATGTCTTCGTCAAGAGACCTGCAACCCACTGTTATGCTATCAGAAAAATTAGAAAGATAAAAATAGTAGCATGTTAGAATAATCAGAAAAAAATAGAAATAGTACTTGCAAAAACTGTGAAATTTCAAAAACTGTCACCAAGTCTCGCATGAGGAAGTACAAGGCTTCCCGTGAGGAAGTGCAAGGCTTCATGCAAGGAAGTGCAAAACTTTGCGTGGTATGCTTAGATTCTCGCATGAGAATTCGTACACAAAAAAGTACAGCTGTACGGCAGAGTACAAAATTTTATCAGAAAAGTTTTCGAGAGTGAGGTCAGAAATCAATTTTCTACCCCACGGTGGGTGCCAAAATGTATGTGTCTGAATGTGACCTATAAATTAGGCACAAACACAACATATTCATTGCTCAATCATTGAATTGTGAGAATGAACATGAATTGTCCATTCCACAATATTGATTGAATCGACCTATTGCCTCCTATTTAGTTGGTGTGTTTAATTACTCTTAGAACGAGAGCCAACAACCATGACCATTGCTATAATGGAGGATTTGAAAGCATTAAAAACTGAAATGAAACTATTCTATATGAGAAATGCATTTATAATCTAAGAATGGAAATACAGATTTTAAGCTAAGAACTTGAAAGAGAGAATAGAATTAAGCTATTTGATACATAAGAAAACTAAATTAAGATGCAAAATGCCATTAATCTAAATGAAATTAAGCTAAATATGCAATAAAAGATTGAAAACATGAGAGAATTGAGACAATATTTTGCTATAGTTTTGATACTCTAAAAATTACTCCTCTCAAATGAAGGAAAGAAGGTCCATAATATAGAAGAACTTGAAAAGAGGATGAAGAGTTTCTTGGAAAGAAACAACTGACTCTTCATCTCCATGGAGGAAGGTGAGACAAAATTGAAGGAATTATTCAATTAAGTAAATGAATTATTGCCACATGGGTGGCTTTTCATCTTGAATTATTGAATTTCAAGTGAGGATAATCC
>MU226316.1:3961243-4027161 GCA_018584345.1 Thuja plicata
TTTGAGACTAAGTCAATTAAAGACAATTAGGAAGGAGAATTTGCCTAGTACAATAGGACTTCGATGATGAGAAAATGCACCAAAATTGATTAGAATTGTAAGGTGCCAATTTTGGGGTGTTACAATGGTGCCCACATGAGTGACATGGTCCTATCCAAGCTACTTTTACATACAGGATAATATTGGCCTACAATGGAACATGATGCTTGTGAGTTCGTTAAGAAGTGTCTACCTTGCCAACAACATGCTAATCTGATCCATGCTCCCGCACAGGACCTCAGACCTATTGCACCTCCTTGGCCCTTCTCTTGTTGTTGTTTTAACCTCATTGGTAAGATTACTCCCCTCTCTTTTGAAGGCCTCAAGTACATAATCACAACAACAGATTACTTTACAAAGTGGGTTGAGGCAATTTCGCTTACACTCACTACAAGTGTCCAGATATCCAAATTCATCCTCTACCACATCGAATGTGATTTCGGCATACCCTCCACTATCTTCATAGATCACAGAACACCATTTGAAAATCAACACGTCAGTGATCTATGTGCTCGCCTCTATATCCACCACCATTTCTCTAGTCCATATTTCCCTCAAGGTAATGGCCAAGCTGAGGCAACTAATAAAACCCTCCTCAAAATCATCAAGAAAGTTGTCAATGATACTGGTCATGATTGGCATCTCCAGATCAACCCTACCCTCTAGGCATATTGCACTTCCTACTGTACTTCTACTGGCACTACTCCATATTCCCTAGTCTACTATGTTGAAGTTGTCTTACCAATCGAGGTCAAACTACCATCCCTCCGAGTGTCACTGAGAGGCCTGATTGATGATGAAGATTCACGAGTAGCAAGACTCACACACCTAGATCTCCTAGATGAAAAGTGTCAGCAAGCGTATGATCACCTGATCATCTATCAAAATAGACTCAAGCATAATTACAATAAGAAAGTCCACCCATGCCAATTCTAGGTGGGGGACCTTGTGCTAAAGGAAAATCAGAAAGTGGGTACTGATCGGGAAAATAAAGGTAAGTTTGAAGTCACCTAGCAAGGCCCCTATGTTGTCATTGCATGCTTTGATTCTGGGACATGCCAAATCTCCACTCCTGAAGGAGAACCATTGAATGATCCTATCAACATCATCCATCTCAGGTGCTTCTATGCCTGATGGCTAGTTTTTCGTTCCAATTATCTGAGAAAATCCATAAAAAGTGTAAAAAGTCTTGAAGAAAGCACAAAAACAACGTAAAAACAGTCCTAAAAATCTCTAAAAAGTAGAAAAATGAAGCTGAAAAATGGTTGTCCTAGTGAAAACCTGGCAAACAGGCACTTGGACAACATCAAAAACATCAAAAAAATCAAAAATCAAAAAGAAGAATAAAGAGAAAAATTATGTCCAATGGTGAAAACTTGGCAATCAGGCTCCTTAGACAAGTATGGGTGATGAAAACTTGGCAATAGGCATCACACATAATGGACCATTCCATTATCTATCAAAATCTCATGCTCCTCCATCTCCCCTATCGCATCTGATTCTTCCTAAATCTCGCTAGTATTCCCTGGGTGTTCGCATATCACACGCACTAGTCTGAAACGATCCTCCTATCTTGTGTCCTGAGATTTTGTACACATAATCTTGTATATTGTTGTCCATATGTTGTGCTATCTCAACCCCTGAGCTTCATTCTTGTACATATTTTGTCTAGTCTTCAGCTTAAGTGTTGCTTGTATATATCTCGTGTCCTCGGTTTTTCTCCTTGCAGAACATGTTTCAGTTACGCTTTTAAAATCTTATGTTTCAGCAAGTTCCTTTTGGCAACATCTTGGTTCTACAGTTTGATCGTAGTGCACCTTTAACCAATCAAATTTACGAATCCCATCAAAACAAGCAAATCGCACTAACATCCTAAGTCATCTTCATGCTAACATCCCCTGCCTAGTCTTTCATAGTCCTCTTGGTTGGTTAACCCATCAGTTGATTGTGACACACACCAAAAATATGGGTCTCATTGCATCCATCGCATTTGGTGTTATTTTAGGTTCATTATCGCATTAGGTTCATTATTAGATTGCATTGATCGTCATTCAAGTGCATTAAGTTCATCATTTAATTTCATAGCTAAACTCATTTTAGGATCTCGCATAGTTAATTCATCTTAGATTCATTGTTAAATTATTTGAGATTTATTATTAAATCATTTCGATCTTGCATTGTTAATTCATTTAGATTCATTTTACATCTTGCATACACAATTTATCATACATATGCATCACATCCTACAAGCATCAAATGTCAGTAATCATATAAGCATATGCATCATAACATCATATAGATCAAGGCATAGAATCACATAAAATCATAGAGTCCTCATCAATCATCATGTATATATATATATATATATATATCAAATGTCCATAAAAACAATGTCTGTCATCAATAAAATACATAAGTCGTGTACCGATGGTGTTGATACATGTACATCTCAAAATGCAAAAAATTATGTCACATAATCCTCTGACAAATCATATAGGTGGCTATGATGATCCACCTCTCTGCCCTGGTGGCATCCCCATAGATCCTTGAAACTGCGATGCTCGCCCTGTACTCTGTGACCATGATCTCTCTGTAAATACCTATCTCAGGGCCTCAGGGACTAAGTCAAAATATAACACCTGATAATGAGCTTCCTCTCTTCCTACCCTGGTCGCATCTCGGTGAGCTGCAAAAGCCTTTGCCACAACATGTCCAACCCCACTTGCACTAGCTACCTACCTAGTGATATCTCACTCAATCCTGTAAGCCTTAGCCCACCTCTGTGCCACATCCCTCTCTAAGTTCAATGCAAGGATATTTTCTATGGCCTGATCCATCTGCTTAGTTAGGGTCTGCAATTGATCTATCAGTGTACCTATCTCAATCTGTAGCTCAGCAGCATCCTGCATCAAGTGGACCATGGAGAACTCCCCAGAGTCAATCCCGCCCTGAAGGGTGTTGAGTTCACCCTCAGCCCTATCCACTCATGCTATCTCTATAGCCAGTACACCCTGTACCCAGGTCATCTTAGTGTGTAGGCTAGTCTCTGATACCTTTGCCATGCCTAATAAACCCCACAGCCGTGCACACTTGGTCTGTAAACTATCTCGCTCTGTAATGACAACATCATGAGTATCCTGCACCATGAACCCTGCTAGTGGCCCCTATGGTACCTATACCTATGGTGCCTATACCTATCCCTATGGTGGCCCCTGGTCCTGCCCATCCCCTGGCGGCCCTTATGGCCCCTGATCCAATCCAACCCCTGCCTGTGCCTTGGTTCGAGGTCAAACCCATCTCTACTATGGCCTCCTCCTCTACCTCGCTGCTGAGGTCTCAGGGCATCTCCTACTATTGTCCCATCATAAACATCCATGTCTCCTGTTGGCTACTCATGAGAAGCCACCTAAACTGGGTCTGTAATCCGCAACAATGTATGCGCAACCCACCATGTTGCGTACTTAGTAGTTAACCCTATGTCAATGACATCTGGCCGCACCACAAAGTCTATCCATGCCATATTCCTCCAAGATGCCCTCACTATGAGAGTGTCAGTATATCTCCCCCATACACCTACCTCCCTGGTGACATGAGGATGTAAGTCATCCTCTGCCACCACCCCCTGTTGCAGTCTGAATTGCCTCATGACCCTGCATGGCCTGTATCTCTCTATCTGGTGGATGGTCCTCCCCAGTAGAAAGTAATCAGTCTGCACATATGAAAGGCATAGAAATCCTCAAAACCATTCACCGCACCTGCCTCCCAATCCATCGCTCCCCATGGCTCACAAATTCTATAGGGGGTCCAGCAAAAAACCTGAACCTCATCTAGCAGACGATGCCAGTATCCAGTCTGACCAACTAAAGTGTACCTCAATGGTAACCTATATCTATAGGCATACAACTCTCCTACCTGCCATGCCTCTTGTGTCTGCATCTGTCAAAACACTGTAATGTGCTCCCATGCCCACACTAACAATAGAGTCACTCATGTGCCCATGTTGCGCACCCTGCGGTATGCAGCCATGTGCATATCATGGTACAACTATCCCAGGATGAGATACCTCCTCTAGCATCTCTACTAGTACCTAAGACCACCCCATACCAAAACCATGACTAGCCAAATCAGCTAGCATCCATCCTCCGATCAACCTAGCCAAAAACAAGGCTTTCTGCCGCAGTCTCCTGTCCACCGTTGGCTGCTAGGGCATCCAGGTCCTGTATGTTGGGATCCTCCTCATGGGTCTCCTAAACATGATCTCCATATAGTGATCACTGTCCTCTAATCTATACTAAGGAATCGCCCCTCGGATCAGTATCTAAAAAATTTGCCACACATCCTCTAGAGTGATAGTAGCCTCTCAAGTAGGCAGATGGAACGTCGTAGTATCACTGTGCCACCGCTCGATCAAAGCGGTCATCATCCCATTATATGCCCGTAGCCTAGGCCAATGGGGCACATAATCTAACCCAACAACTGCTAGCAGTCCCCAGTCCTCCTCTGTAAGATGCGGCTCCAACTCCATGGTCAGCGACCAATGCTCCCGAGATCCCAATGGTGGGAACTGCTCCTACAGAATTCAAAACCCACCATGTCATTAACATATTTCTTCTATTCCTAGCCTAACCCCTTCCAAAATGGGGCATCTTGTCCCTAGGTCCTTTGTTGACCCATCCTTGACCCCCGTCGGTTCCCCCCATTTCCCTTCCCCTCAGCGTCTGCCCCTTTGGGCGCAGACGCCGATTCAGCCAGAAATGCTAGTTCTCACACTGGTGTCTCCGCTTGTTTTCCCCCACAGACCGCCATCTCTGAAGACATGGATCTGGGTTCCAGCATCTTCTAAGCTGTCAGTTCGGCACCGATGTCTTCAGAGAGGCAGATTTGTGGATCGATGTTTGCAAAGACGTCGATCCGGGGATTGGCGTCTTCACAAACGTTGATTCAAGAACTAGCGTCTCTGGTCCAAAATCTATTCTACCCGCATTTAATGCCCCATAAGCCCCTAGAAAGCATTAAATTTTTTTGACAAAATAGAAAGTGAGGTAAACATTGAGTCACTCATTGGTACTGGTCACTCTGCGGGTCTCCCGTGTGTGCGCACGCGCTCCCTCAAATGCCCCTTCATCCTCTCGTCAGCCATAATTTTCACTCCAGAGCTATCATTTTGCCTAATCACTATTCACAAATGACCTTCCTTAAGCCCCCCAACCCCTCTTATAGCCCCCTATTTTCCCCAAAAAAATTTCCCGCCCATTTTCTTCTTTCGATTGTATATTTTTAAATTATTAGTCCCATTATACAGCCGAAATGCGTCAAAAATTTCAAACACATTTAAAAATCATGAAAAATCTAACAAACATTCAAAAATTCCAAAAAATAATAAAAAAATCAAATATTCTCAAAAATCTTTCAATAAACCCTTGTTTCTTTCTGCATCGCTTAGTTTATCAATTTTCAGTGACATTTTAACTCCTGCGACTGCAATCATGTCTTTCACCAAATCAATTTTGCGACCAATTAACCTTGCTACTCATTCTCTTCACAGCTTTTGCCAGCGAATATGTTTTACTCAAATCTAGTCCAATCCTTGCTTGTCAAGATGCATCCTTCCGACGTCGGCTTATCAAATCTTTCATCACATCAATCTCGTTCATGGAAAGAACTTTGGACTGAATGAGTGCTTGGTCATGAGGCCTTCTTTATTGGTTTTATCTTTTTGTGTCAGTTTAAACCTACTCACCACTACCACAATCTGCTATATCTTAGTGCATTGTGACTGGTGGCTACTGATACATGCATCTTTTACAGTGTGCTTTTGTTTGAGCATCTAGTCCATGCAAAGGAATTTTTTCATCTGTGTTTTCTATTACCTGATGCATACCTCTTCTTGCAATATCAAAATCGGATGTGCTCTCCATATTTTTCACACAAATGGATCCCCAAAGCTCATTAGCTGCATTTAATTTCATCATTTGCATTTGCATCCTTAGTTGCATTCTTAATTGCATTTTAGAAGGCTTCTATTTATTCCCTCCTATCTCTTCCTCTTGCCCGTTGCGTCCTTTTTCAAGAAAATTCCACGTCATATTTGTTGTGTTCTTTTCTTGAGGGGGCACAACACTATATCGGTGTTGCTTTAGCACGACTCCTAGAAACCCTCTTCCTCTGGGTAACTTATTTTCTTGTCTTTGACGTAACGTCACTTGCGACACCACATTAAAGAGGGGCAAAATGTAGACGTCCAAAAATATTAATATTAAATTCCCTCTTATTCCTCTAACTATTTAATTCAATCAATTAAATAGTTTCATAGTTGGTATTTATCAATGATCAAATACTATTCCAATGTATTTTATTTAAATACATTTGCCTCACAAAATCCCCTTTTTAATAAATTTATATTTATTAAAATGCCTCCATATCCCTATTTCTTCTAAACTATGATTTATTAAAATCTAATTTGAATCACAATCTAAACCCTAGCTAGAAACCTATTAATCCAACCTAGAGACCTACCCTAAGCCTACCATATTCCTACTCTACCCCCATCACCTCATTTCCTAAGCATGCTTCCCTACCTAACTATCCTCTGATTATACTTAAAGGGTGATTCCTAACCTTTTTAAGGATAATGGAATGCTCACCCACATGGGGAAATTCCCTCCAAAATGGGCACCCATTCCTCTTTAAGGCTATTAACTCATTTGTCCCCCCACTTGGAAATCTTGAGACACATTTAATGCCAAGTTTGACTCAAAATTAGCCATCCCTTCAAACCTATGCATCCCTTATGTGGCTCTTATGTGGATGCCACATAGATGCCACATCATTCAAGCCCCCCTCTTCTCTTCCAAAATTTTATAAATAGAGGCCTTCTCCTCTTCATTTTTCATCTCTCATTATGCATTGTTATTATGCTAGAATTGCTTTAGATTTTCATAGTTGTTTTAATGCTCGTAGTTTTTATGCTTAAATCACATAGATATCATATGCTAGGATAATCTTGGTGAATCAATCATAGTTTCTTGCATTGTCTTGCATTTCAATCATAGTAGTGTAATCATTTGGAGAAGTTTGAGACTAGTTACTCCATACTAGTTCTTGAATCCTTCTCCCTTCATCCAATCTTGCATCAATTTTAATCATTCCACTTGGGGATCCATTGCATTTGTGTGTTTGAGAGAGCACACCACAATCCATATCTTGAGAAAATCAAACAAGTTAAATAGGGTGCTTACTTGTTTTAGCTCAATCTGATGTTATTTGGTGTTCTTTGTTGCTTGCTTTCTCTTCCATATTATTTTGAATTGATTATATGTGCTAAACCACTAATCTTGCATGTTTGAGCTTGTTCCCAATAGGTTTTAAACCATTAAGAATTCCTCATACATAGTAACTCCATTTAACCTCATGCCTCTGTCATCCCACTCGGCAAGAGTCTTCTTGGCTAGGTCATCTTGAGGTAGGGTTTTGGTAACTTTTGTCTTGTCAAGCACATGATACCCTATCACACAGTGTACCGTTGTCTTGGTGATCTCCACTAGTTTCTCCAACCATAGATGCATGTCATGAAAAAGACTGAGAAAAAATCTAATCCACTTAATCTGAAAGTTATGTGGCATATGCATGATATGAGTCAAACCCTTGACTTTGAGGTGTTTATGTTCTTTCTTCAAATTTTCAGCTTCACAGAGTTTCTCATATGCTTTATTCATTTCCAATGTACCTAGCTATTGAATGGTGCAATGATAGAAGTCTCGGATGTCATTAATCAATAGTACCTTTGGAGGAATCTGGGAATGAGCTCCCATCAGATATATCTCCTGTGCAATCATTGGATGAAGCTTAAACTTTGGAGGTTCGTAGACAACATTCCTCACCAACATCTCAGATACTTTCTTAACCTTGCTGCTGGATGTAGATGCCATAATTCTCAAAGGTTTGATAAAAATTCACAACTTAAAGCTTTCAAATGCAAATTTTCTTTGAATCGCTTAAGGCGCTGAATTGCTCTGCAAACTAAAAACTTTGTAAACAATAACCCTTCCAATTCATCTTTTATAAAATATTTTACCATTTAGTTTTCATTAAATGCTCTGTACATGGTAGCTGGAATAGCTCAGAATGAATAAAACCATACAACTTGACTTAACTTGGTTAAGCTGGAGTCGCTCGGTTGTAACTGAGATCCTAACTCGGTTAGAACCATAATGTGTCATAGTGCATCAATATGCTGATTTGGACTTACCAGCATGTCTGGAATTGATGTATGATGGCTTGTATACACAATTCCAGTTGTCTCCTTGCATATTTATTTTGAGATGGTAGATCCACCCAACTCACTACTTTGGGTGCCATTCAATCCTTCATTGTTTTGATCTAAATTATCAGGAGACTTGCTTACCCACTGCTGACTCATCTGAGTTCTGATTTTAGAAAAAATTTCTTTGCCTTTCTCAAAACCAGTATCCACTTTTTCTATGTTCATGTAATTCTTTCTTAGATGACCGAGTTGTTTACACACATAAAATCTCTTAGTAGGATTCCTTTTTTTGAGATGAGTCTTTGCACAATTTGCACCAATATGCCCATATTCACCACAATGACAATATCTACTCCATGTGTTGCAATCCCAATCAAAAATTTCTTTAGCTAGTTGTTCACTAGGGTTCCATTTCTTAGTTCTGCACTCGGAAGATTTGTGACCTTGTTTGTTACAATTGAAACATTTTCCTTCAAACTTAGGTTTCTCGGTGCATTCACTTTCTCTATGTTCATGTTTGTTGCATCTTTAGCATTTACCATTAAAATTTGACTTTCCATTGCTCCAAAACTTATTTTTTGTGTGCCCTAGCTTGCCACAATGATTACAAGTAGGTTTGATGTTCTTTTGAGTTCCTTGCTGTGAGGATTCACCTTGTTCAGTATAACCTAATCTATTTTTTTCATGATGTCTAAGTTGAGTTTTCTCTATCAACTGATCCATGCTTTCCTGTGAATTCATTATACTCTCATTGGTTTGCCTCTCAGTATTGAGATCATTCTACAGTCTTTCATTTTCTGTCCTCGGATTGATAACTTCTTGATTTGCATTATTGATTTGATTTATCATATCTTCTTGCTGAAGTGACAAATGATGGATTTTGTTTTCTTTTTCCTCTAATCTTGTACTTAGAAATATTTTATCTTCTTGTGCCATTTCTCTGTCATTTTCTACTTGGCTCTTATGTTCCATGACTTCACATGTTCTAACTGAATGAATTTCTTGTTCTCTCTTCAACTTTCTAAATTCTTCATTTAGATTGAGATTCTTTGCAAGTAGGTCTTTAATGGCTGCATCTTCTTCTTTAGAGCTTATTTCTTTGCATAAGTCCTCAATTCTTTCTTCTATGTAACTTTTATCATTCATCTATGTTGCTAAATCTTTTCTTCTTTTCAGGGAAAGAGAGAGCTTCTCCTTGAGTTTTCTGATTTGATCCCTGGCCACTTGTAGATCTACCTTTTCATTTTCAATGACTTTCTCCAGTCTGTATATTTCCATTTCCTCTGATCTTTTCTCAAGATGTTAAAGTTTTTTTAAGAGAACCTTTAGCTCTAATACCAATTGTTGGAAATATATTGTAGGCTAGGTGACTGAGAGGGGTGGTGAATCAGGAACCAATAAAACTTAATCTCTTTTATCCTTTATTAGATTATCTAATCTTATTGTATGCATGAAATAGAAAAGCAAAAAACATCCACAATACTTGACACAATATTTGGTTACCCAGAAACCTTCCAAATAGAAAGTAAAACTAGGGTGGGGATGGTACCCACAATATTTAGTACTGCAGTATATATTTAGCATGTTAAAGCTTACAATTGACCACTTCTGATGGCTTGCCTTGTTATGAGCAATGAGGACTGTTAGGTCCACCTTGTGAAAGGATTTGTACAATACAATTAAGTATGCAACTCTATTAGGATATTTGTAAAGGGTTGTTAAGTCCACCTTGTTAAAGGAATTTGCTGATGCACCTATTAGGATGAACCAATGGATGATCTTCTATGAAACTCTGATTTTATGAATAAGATCATTTGATATAAAACTAACCACCTGAATGTGATAGATGAGTCTCTACTATACATTTATACTTCTTTAATCTTCTAATTAATCTGCCACTTTATATTCGCATATATACTTGTTTTTTACACACACTTGGATAAAAAAAAGTACCTTACATATATACCATATCCAAATCAAATACTATTGTCAATTGACTTCCATAATATACAATAATATCAAACAATATAAACAAAGTCATCCCAATACTATTACTCGGGTCCAGTATTCCACTCGGGTGATATACTGACACTCGGGAAATATGCTAACACTCAGGCAATCTCTGGTACTTGGGTGACATTGAGTGCTTGTGTCATATTGATCACTTGCAGCTAGCGAATTGGGTAACATTGGTGACTCAGGTGATATTGTTTTCCACTATCTACTTGGTAGACACTGCAACTACTCGGGTTACACTATAATTGCTCAGGTTGCACTTCAAGCTTTTGGGTCAGTCAACTTTGTATTCATGTAAGTGATTAAGTGTTTTGGCACTAATTGGCAATATGTATTTCTATAAGGTCTAAAGATCTGATTTCTTCCTTGACTGTTGATTGCATGTTGGTGGTTTCACCATCGTAGGTGTTAAATCTTGTTCCCCAAGAACAGAGAAAACATAAGAAATCAGTCTTTCACTCTCTATTTTTTTCTGGTGTCTTTGTTGCAGCCAAAACATTTTGGTCAAGATTCTTGAGGTTGTAATACCTTTGATGCACACATTTGATAAGTAGAGTAGATCTATGATCTTCAAAGAGATTTAAGTTGTTCTTTTCAGCTCCACAAATGCTTCCTTTGAAGGCATTCCAAAGATATTGCAGCATCTGGTCACTTTCACCATTTAAATCCTCAGCTGTAGGTTTTTTCTTGGATTTTTTTCTTGGCTTGATTTCTTGTTCACCAAAGACTAAAAATTTTTGTGAATGAAAAGATTTCGGAGCAACTGGACCTTCATATTCATCAACTCTCAATTCTTCTTTAAGCTAAAATATTCTTTTCTTGTGAGCTTGCAGCTGATGCGTTCTTTCTTCCAACTCTTTAACCTTGTGAAATCTTGCACAAAGACTCCTCCATATGAGCGTAGATGCATGGTCATCTTCTATGCTTTTCCTCATTTTTACAGCCTCTGAGATACTTTCTTTTCAGTGATCCCCAAAGCCATGCAACGCTTTATCATCCATTTCAAGAATCTCAAGGATGGTAGGGTCTAGTCTTTTCCCTTTTCTCATAGCTCTTGGACTAAGCATGATACTTTACATAGAGTCACCAATCTCTTTACAAAGAGATATTTTAAAAATTTGAGAAAAACAAAATGCACTGATCTTTGATTTCAAAATCCCCAGTAGAATCGCCAAAAATCTGTTAGTGAACAGATTTGTCCTTCAAAAATAGATAAACAAACTAACTCCAAATGCCCATAAAGAAGAAAAAAGAGCACTAACAGTTGGATATTATCATTAAATTGGTAACTCTCATCTGAATTGAGAGGTACAACTCCCTCTTAAAAGATATGCAATGAATTAATTATTGAATATGTCTTTAACTAGAAGACACTAAGGCAAACTAACATTCACCCATCAACATGGCATGAATGCATTTTCAAATTAAAAGAATAATATAACAATATAAAAAATAGCCTACATATCACCTATTTAATCTTCCCATAATAGAGAAACAAAGAGATGATTTATCATTTTATTTTGCATATATGAATGCACAAAACCTACAGATTTATAATACATGCATACACTTGATAGAATAGAATAGGACAGTGTCTAGAAACAGAATGAAGCAACCAAAAGACTGATTTCAGTCATAGAAATATATTCAAACCAACATATTATATATATATTCCTCTTTTCTTTTAAATACATAATAAAATGATCAACAGATCGTTTCATCCCTGTACCATAAACAAGTTTGCAGCATCAAAAACAAAATAAATATAATTCCCTCCTCTCTCTGTTACAATTGCAGAACTGATAAAATCATATTCTCTTCCACAATGGCCAACTGAATTCTATAAAAAATAAGAACCAACCCCTTTTCTTTGAAAAGCCTTCTCTTTTATAAAGAATTCTGGAAAATCCTCTTTTCCATAACTTTTCAGTTACATAACTGATTCTTGAAAATCCCTCAACTTCTTCTTATCTTTCTGATAACTAAAATATAATCATATGTCATTACAATTTATAAAACATCTATCTGGTCTACTCATTACAAAAATGAGACATGCTTAACTAATGTTTAAAATTAGTTAAAATAAGAAGTTGTTGGTCACTTTGATAGACCCGTAATTAAATTATAAATTTTTAATTTGATCAAATTTTAAAAAATTTCTTCGGTCAGATCTGGAAAAATTATCCTCTCCACAACATATTAAACACTTGGCCAAATCCAATGGTGCAATAAAAATTTATGCCCCTGCGCTGAGACTAATTTTTTGCTAAACAAATGAACTCTGCAAATTCATGGTCACGAGCTGATCAATTCTGAGAAAGTATTAAAATAATATATAATATGTGCTCTCATAGCCATAAGATAAAATCTAGGAATACTTATGACCAAAATAATAGGTGGGTAAACATAAGATCTGAATAATGTCCAACCTTTTTCAATTGCATTTTTTGACTTTCGGATGTGCAAATCTTGACAGTCATTTTAAGAAATTGAACTTTTGAAGTTCAAATGAAAGTTCATAATGACAAAATATGTCTTTCCTTCATTCATCACTTTGTCTTTGTTCTTTCATTCCAATTTGAACCTTGAACTTTGAAATTTTTAATTTCAAATGAAAGTTCAAAATGACAAAATCTATCTTTCCTTCCTTCATCACTTTGTCTTTGTTCTTCCATGCCCGATTTGAACCTTGAACTTTGAACTTTTGAAGTTCAAATGAAAGTTCAAAATGACAAAATTTGTCTTTCCTTCATTCATCACTTTGTCTTTGTTCTTCCATGCCCGATTTGAACCTTGAAATTTGAACTTTTAAGTTCAAATCAAAATTTCAAAATTATTTGAACTTGAAGTTGCACCTTTTAATCAAGGAACTTCGATATTTAAATTCCAAATTTTTAGAGCTTTTGAACCTGCACTTTTGAACTAGATTTTAAACCTGCACTTTTGAACCAGAATTTGAACCTGCTCTTTCGAACCATAATATAAAAATATTTGAACCAGATTATGAACTAGCTGAACTTTTTTATAAAATGCCATCCTCACATGATTTTATGAGCAAAGAGTGCAAATTTTGATTTGATCATGAGATGGACTTGGTTTTTTTAAAATTTAAAATGGAGGACCATAAGTGGGCCAACAACTAGCTCTGTCTGGGGACATGGAATGAAAGGACATGGATAATACAACATGTCTCTGGGAAAGACCAGTGCCTAGTATCCATTGGGTTACAGAGTCAAAGAAAGCCATGAGCATAGTGAGATGCTTATAGATGGGTGGAGAAGAGTAGAGAAGGGAAACAAGCAAGACAAAACCAAAGCTAAGTTAAGAAAAAAAAAAAATTTCAAAGCATGTACCTAGTCACAAGACCCTACTAAAATATATATAGGAATAATTATGCGAACCCATTAACAGGTTGTGAGAAAAAAGTACCTTTCCAAAAAAATTGATTGTGGTCATGTGATGTGACCTGAAATATCTGCCACCTGACAACTCCTTCAAAGCCAAATCTATAATTTATTGAGTGCAAAAAAAATATGTAGGTATATTGACATCCGAATAACCATTTATCATCAAAAAATTTTGAATCTTCTTGAGGTCCCTGCATAGTGTCACTCAACCAATTTTCTACTTCTGGCTGAAAAACATAATGCCCAGAAAATTCTAGAGAAAGGGTTGCATCATCCTCATAATCACTAACATTAAGACCATCATTCTTGAGATAATTTTCAGCATTTAAATCAATCTTGAAATAAAGAGACGTTTCGTCAAGCATGGGATCAATTCTTTCTATAAACCTTTCATCTCTCTTAACTACAACTGAATCTGAAAATTCTTTATCATAGACCAAGATATGAGATGAATCAATACCTAGAATTTTTAAATGAGGTTCTTGTAGCAATGCCAAGAACTGATTTATTATCTCCTCTTGACAAAGATAAGTCTTATCCAACTCATTAACTGATTCTTGTAGCTACCATACTTCACCTTGTATATCATCATTTTCTTCTGAAAAATGGAAAGTTGCATATTATGGCTGAAATTGTTTATCTTCAAGATCATCTAAAACAAGCTAATTTTCATTAATTTCAGGCTACAAATTTCCATTTTCGATGAAGAAAAAGGTTCTAATAAATTTTCATCATCCAAGCTCACAACTTCTCTATAATTTTCTTGATCATATTTGTCTTTTCCAGCAGCAACCAAAAAGATTCTTTGCGCATGCATTTCTTCTTCTAGCTCATCCTTCATGCATGGTGAAAAAGATCTAGATTCCTCCTCTTCTACTTGATTTGATATCTTCCTTGACTGCTGATTACATGTTGGTGGTTTCACCACTGTAGGTGTTAAATCTTGTTCCCCAAAAATAGAGAAAACATAAGAAATTTGTCTTTCACTCTCTATTTGTTTTCTGGTGTCTTTGTTGCAACCAAAACATTTTGGTCAAGATTTTTGAGGCTGTAATATCTTTGATGCACACATTTGAGAAGCAGTGTAGATCTATGATCTTCAGAGAGATTTAATTTGTTCTTTTTAGATTCACAAATGCTTCCTTTGAAGGCATTCCAAATATATTACAGCATCTAGTCAAATATATTACAGCATCTAGTCACTTTCACCATTTAAATCTTCAGTTGTAGGTTTTTCTTGGCTTGATTTCTTGTTCACCAAAGACTGAAAATTTTTATGAATGAAAAGGTTTTGTAGCAGCTGGAACTTCATCTTCATCAACTCTCAATTCTTCTTTAAGCTAAAATATTCTTTTCTTGTGAGCTTGCACCTAATGCGTTCTTTCTTCCAACTCTTTCAACTTGTGAAATCTTGCACAAAGAATCCTCCATATGAACATAGATGCATGGTCATATTCTATTCTTTTCCTTATTTTACAACCTCTAAGATACTCTCTTTACAGTGATCCCAAAAGTCGTACAATGCTTTATCATCCATTTCAAGAATCTCAAGGATGGTAGGGTCTGGTCTTTTCCCTTTTCTTGTAGCTCTTGGATTAAGCATGATACTTTACATAGAGTCGTCAATCTCTTTACACAGAGATATTTTAAAAATATGAGGAAAACAAAATGCACTGATCTTTGATTTCAAAATCCCCAGCAGAGTCACCAAAAATCTGTTAGTGAACAGATTTGTGCTTCAAAAATAGATAAACAAACTAACTCCAAATGCCTGTAAAGAAGAACAAAGAGCACTAACAGTTGGATAAATTATCATTAAATTGATAACTCTCCTTTGAATTAAGAGGTACAATTCCCTCTTAAAAGATATGCAATGAATTAATTATTGACTATGTCTTTAACTAGAAGACACTAAGGCAGACTAACATTCACCCATCAACATGGCATGAATGCAGTTTCAGATTAAAAGACTAAGAGAAGAATTAAAAAATAGCCTACAGACCACCTATTTAATCTTCCCATAACAGAGAAACAAAGAGAAGATTTATCATTTCATTTTTCATATATGAAAGCACAAAACCTACAGATTTATAATACACACATACACTTGATAGAATAGAATAGGGCAATATTTAGAAATAGAATGAAGCAACCAACAGAATGATTTTAATCAAAGAAATATATTCAAACCAACATATTTGATATGTATATTCATCTTTGTTTTTAAATACATAATAAAATGATCAACATATCATTTCATCCCTGCACCATAAACAAGTTTGCAACATCAAAAACAAAATAAATATAATTCCCTCCTCTCTCTATTGAAATTGTAGAACTCAGAAAATCATATTCTCTTCCCCAATGGCCAACTGACTTTTGGAAAAAATAAGAACCAACCCATTTTCTTTGAAAAGCCTTCTCTTTTAAAGAGAATTCCAGAAAATCCTCTTTTCCGTAACTTTTTAGTTACATAACTAATTCTTGAAAATCCCTCAACTTCTTCTTATCTTTATGATAACTACAATATAATAATATGTCATTACAATTTATAAAACATCTATCGGGTCTACTCATTACAAAAATGAGACATGCTTAACTAATGTTTAAAATTAGTTAAAATAAGAAGTTGTTGGTCACTTTGATAGACCCATAATCAGTCAATCATAACTTTTTAATTTGATTGAATTTTTTAAATCACTTTGGTCAGATCTGGTAAAATTGTCCTCTCCACAACATATAAAAAACTTGACCAAATCCAACCATGAAATTAAAATTTATGCCCCCCGCACTGAGACTTATTTTCTACTAAAAAATAAACTCTGCAAATTCATGGTCACGAGCTTCTCAATTCTGAGAAATTATTAAAATAATATATAATATGAGCTCTCATAGCCATAGTATTAAATCTGGGAATACTTATGACCAAAATAATAGGTGGGTCAACATCATATCTGAATAATCTCCAACCTTTTTTGATTGCATTTTTGGACTTTCAAATGTGCAGATTTTGACAGTCATTTTGAGAATTTGAACTTTTGAAGTTCAAATGAAAGTTCAAAACAACAAAATTTGTCTTTCCTTCATTCATCATTTTTTCATTGTTCTTCCATTCCTGATTTGAACCTTGAACTTTGAAATTTTAAGTTCAAATCAAAAGTTCAAAATTATTTGAACTTGAAGCTGCACCTTTTAATCAAGAAACTTTGATATTTAAACTCCAAATTTTTAGAGCTTTTGAACCAGAGTTTGAACCTGCACTTTTTAACCAGAATTTGAACCTGCACTTTTGAACCAGAATTTGAACCTGCTCTTTCAAACCAGAATATAAAAATTTTGAACCAGATTCTGAACTAGCTTAACTTTTTATAAAATACCATCCTCACATGATATTATGAGCAAAGAGTGCAAATTCTGATTTGATCATGAGATGGACTTGGTTTTTTATTTAATTTAAAATTGGGGACCATAAGTGGGCCAACACATAGTTGGATTGCAAATCAAATTTTTTGGTCCAAGACCATATCTAGACCTCATACCACCTCTTTCCTTCCATTTTTGAGCCTGGTCCACATTTTGACCAACTTTGATTCTCCTAATCACTTAGTGCAAAACCGACTACCTAGGACCTTTTTGGAATAAATCAAAGACAAAATCCTAACAAACTCATATTTACACATCACTCCACACATCTTGGGACTTTATCTTAGTCCTTATTCATTGTTGGTTGGCTAGAACCACCTACAAGCCAAAATTTAAAATAGGATCTTTTAGAGGACCCTAAGGTGCTCCTGCACCACTTACTCTAGGAAAATCATCTCCATAAGCATAGAATTTTATTCACGAGTTGCATCATAGTGAGCATTTTAGAGAAATTATATGATAATTAAGCTTTGATAGGGTAGATGTGCATCATTCTAAAGATTAATCGCATTCTAGGACTATCACTAAGGGATGCTTAAGCTGAGAGAATTTGATTAGCACTTCTAGATAGAGAACTATGGAATGCTTATTGCTTTGATTGTTTGATTTAATAGCTTAAATGTTAGATTTCTCATTGAATTGAACTAATTAGCAAACTAATTTCATGAAGATGTATTTCTTGTATCCAGTTCTATGGATAATATCCCTTAGAGATATGTTTCAATCGAGATCATGACAATTGGAAGTGTGCTCATTGATATAGGTAGAATGATGGTAAAGTAGATAGAATGGATGGGGAAATAGAGAGAGATAAGTATTTACATGAAGGATTGACTTTAAGGGGGTTGATTTAAGATGAATGTTGGATCATAGATGATATGATGGAAGACTTAGGGATAAGTGGATGAAATAATTTGCAAGATCAAAATTGACTCACACCTTTAAGGGTGATGGAGTTTTGGAGAATAGAATGATTTTGACTTAGATGGGTGAAAATTTAAGGATATAGGAGCCCAAAATGGATTTGGAGGATGAGGTAATTTTAGGTATATGATTAAAGTAATTAGGATTGGAAGAAGCTATTGGAATAACATGTTTAGATTATATTTGAGGTTGTGATTGGGTATGCATTTCTTTTATGATTTTTTTAGGATCTATATCATTTTTGTGTTCGATTTTGTTTTGTGATGAGTATTTGTGGCATTTTGGAATCAATTTTTTATTTATTTTGGATCAGGATTAGATTTTCATTAGCATGTATGTTTTAGTGGACTTGTTCATCTTTGGATGTATGTATATTTTTGGACTTCTACATTTACTATTTGTCATATGAATTGCTTCCAATAACATGGGGATTAGTAGATGAGGATAAAATATTTTGGGGTATCATGGATTGATTAATGCATGTAGGACATTGGAAGGGCTTTAAAGGTGTGCACCTTTTTGATCTTGATGTATCATGGGGGGAAATTATTTTGAGATAGGGGTGTGGATAGTGGATGGAGTGATATGAGGACCCAATATGGATGGAAGGGATGAATGAATTGACTTTGGGGTATAGGGTGCCGAAATGGATGGAAGCAATGAAGGATTATGCCCTAGAATATAAGGGCCAAATATCAACTTGGAAAAGAAGAATGAGGATGTTTATATTTTGATATAGGGATTTAGGACTTGTGTTGGATGGAAGGAGCACCAAAGTGTTGATCATGAGATTGATAATTAAGGACATGGTAGTTTGGATTTTCTTTGATATGTATCAGTTATAAGACGCCTTGTGCATGAAGGACTAACCCTTTGCGTTGATAATTGATTTTTATTACATTTTACAAGGGAGATACTTATTAATTTTGAGATAGGATACAAGTCAAATTTGAGGAGGATGTGGTATGGCATGAAAGATAGGCTCAAGGAGCAGGGATAACTTTAAGAAACCCCCTCCTAGGAAAATTTGTAAAATCTTGGCGAATCCTACATTATTTTAGGGGGAAATTTTTCTTGATGAAGGCAATTTTTTTTTTTCTAAATTAGGAAAATAAAATAGTCTGTATTGGCTATTTTTCCCTGCCAAATGAAAATTCCATAAAATCCTAGCGAATAATACATTAATATGGGGGAAAATATATATTGTATGAGGAAATTTTTTTCTTTTGAAGTAAAAAAAATTATAATATATGAGGCAAACGATTAAATTTTGAAGGGAAAAAATGTTATTGGCAAATTTTATGTACCGTTTGAAAATTTATTTATTTTATTGGCTAATATTTCCTTAATTATGGGAAAAATAAATATTTTATTGGTGATTTTAAAAAAGATGGGACTAGTTAATACATCATGTGGGCAATGCCAAATGGAAATTTATCAGAGATGTAATTAATGCAATATCACATCCAATGAATATCACCTTTATTTGTTGCCAACTAAGAGCGTGTTTGCAGATTCAACACATTGGTATCGATAAGCATGGATAGTCACATTGACATGTAACCTAACAGTAACATACATCATTTTCAGTAATAATTTTATAATGTTAAATGTATTATTTGAGACTGTTTGATGATCCTAGATCAATGGCTAAAGTTTAATTTCGGCCCCAATTTCTTGAAGGAAACAAATTTCTCCAGGAAGTCCCCGGAATGATGATGACACATATCAAATTAATCTGCACCATAACCATGATATAATTCATGCAACATCATGTCGAGAGAATAATTCCTTAATTAGTTACCAACTTGATTGCATGAATCTGCATGATTCTTATGTTCCACACATAACTAATATTGATCATTTTTCTATTTTAAATGTATTACACTTATCAACTATCAAGTCTTACAACTAGTTGTGTTGATGGTTGATAATGATTCAAAATTGTAGTTAATAAAAGAAATGTCTTATTACTGATATTAAATTGGGTACTATGACCTGTCATGACACTATTTCTGATTTCACATACTTATACATTTATTATGAAAGATTTATAGAATTTTGAGGGACAAATGAATTAATAAGGTTAGAGAAAGAATTGACGTCTATTTATAGATGATCTATTCTTCTTTCTTCTTCAATTCTCCTTTTGTTTAGGTATGATTCTACTAAGTGCTTGATAGTATGCCTTTGGTTTAGGTCTTTAGGTTGTATAATTGAATCACATTCTAATTTCTGATATTTTGGTAGTGGTTTTCTTAAGATGGACATTCCTATCCGTTTGATAAGCACATCTGAGGAGGAACAAAAGGCCTTTTTGGGACTGGTCTCAGACCAAAACCTGGAATTAGTTTGCAAGGAGGTGGGACCCATGAGACCTAATAGTGACTACCAATGACTATTGGATGAGAAAATATCAATGACGTACGGTGTATTTTGGGTCAAAAGGGAAAAGAAACCCCATTTTTGCAAATCTATTCCGCAATCATGACATGTGTCCACTCACAAAGCTGGTGTCATTCGATGATGACATGTGAGGTGACTAGGTGACTACTAGTACTTACATTGACAAGCCAAAAGTTAATGGGACCCGTGGCACCTAATAGTGACTACCAACAATCGTTGGATGAGCATAGATCAATGACCCAAGGTGTATTTCAGGCTGATTTGGGGAACGATCATCTCTTTTCATAAATTTCCACTCGAAACAAGGCACATGTCATGAATTAACACTCATGACTCAACTAAGTATAATTATAATCTAAATTAGAGTAAAACTAAACATTTAATAAATGTAAATTGTAATAAATAACAAGCAATAAGCTCAATTTCAGGTCTCCGAATGAAGTTGTAGATATATGTCAAATAATTAAGTGACATGTTTCCTAGTGACATCAGATATTTGTCTTCATAAAGAAGCAATAAAATTTAACATGAGTCACGAATGATGACTCACAATTATACAATTTTTTCCCTTTAGGTTTTCAATCTAAGTTTTTCAGTTCTAACTAGTATTGGAGATTCAAAAAGGGGTTACAGCTTCTAGGTTGAAGATTGAGAAATGCAACAAATTCTCTCAGCTCTTTGCCCACTCATAGTCTACACAAATTGAAATTATGGGTAAAATCCTGAACATCTACGTCCTGCCTTTTAAATTTTTCAAATCTCATGGTTTACTGTTTAGATTGTAGAACTAGAATTAGTGTTTAATTTTGAATCACCCTTGTAAATTATAGATGTGTATAATAATTTGAATTTTCCTATGATTAAATACTAATACCACGATGGGAAAAACAAATCCCAAGTTTACGATTAAAAGGAAAAGACATGAGACAAAGATAATGGGCTTCCACAAACTGGTTAAAACACCAGGTTTCACTGATGAATTCCATGATATTTATGATCTTGTTATCCATGGAAATAAGGGCATCATGGAAATTATATTTTCTCTTGAAAATAAGTGGAAAGATCCAATGAAGGATTCAAAATTTTATGCATTTAACAGCATGGTAAAGGCAACGAAAAATAAAATTGCATCGTGGGTTGCTGGGTCAGCACGCATGGTGTTACCTCAAGTATTCCCTTGTCCATAAATTATCATGGTCTATGCCAAAAATTATGATGAAAATAGAAAATCAATTGTCAATAAAAATACTTAGGAGGAAATTTTGTCGATAACCGAGACTAAATTTGCTAGTTTGTTGGACCTAGGGTTTGAAGCACAAAACTCAAATGTGCACATTGACCTGGGAAAGCTGGAAGAGAATTATGAAAAAATAGATGCAAGATAGAAAGATTTGTATATCAGAGGAATAACAAGCAGTTCTAGTCTGGCTCCATATCATAAGCCTCCTTATGATTAGATATTTCTATGCAATGGGTTCAGGATAGTATTTCCTTGCTAGCATTTTGTTTGGGATTGGATAGTAACAAAGAAGTGGGTGCCATCATTTTTGAAATGATTTTTCATATTCATTGTGAAAAAGAACCAGTAAAATATAATTTTATTGAGCACATTGTTCATTGCATGCAAGAACAATTGCTAATGATTAAAATAGGTTCACAAAAGACATTTAGATTCACAACCTACTTGTGTTATCTTCTTTTAGCAAAGCATCATGCAATATTTCAGACAAACAAGTTTCAAAGTCAGGTCCAAAATCCAATATATGAATGGACACCTGAGATAAGGATGAGTGATAACAGAAGGAACTACAAAAATTTTGCAGACTTCTTTTTGGCACCAATGTATCATAAAATTATAGGCACTCCAATGCCTAGATTTCTTGTATCTTGTAGATATTGCATTCAACTCGGAAGTGAAATATAATTGGTTGACTGGTACTTCATGGAAAACTACACTATCTTAAGGTTTTACGGTTCAGTGGTAGAACCCTACAAATTTCCAATACATGTGACAAAGAGGGTATTTTCATTGGAATATGTACGAAATATTGAGAACACAGATGTACTCTTTAATGGTCAGCAAAATAAAATGATATTTCCTTTCATTTCTTTCTCATTTTGAGGGTTCACATTTGAGAGAGGAGGATTCAAAGTGGTACAACCTTTTTTTACAATTTTTCACTTTGTTGTTGACAGTCACTAGCAGTATGATCCACTCAACATAATTGGAACAAATCTTAGAGATGATGGGAACTTCACAAGAAAATTTCAACATGAGAGTATGTCATTGATAGAGAAATTTAAAACCATGGAGTCCTGGGACGAGGTCAAAAAAGAGATGGAGAAATATGTTGCTAAAAATAATATTTTAATACAAGAATTGTCATAACAAATTATGGCATTGCACAAATAGAAAAGAAAAGTGCAGCACAGGACATCCTACAATTTCTACCAGAAAGTTTCTCAACCATCTAAAAAATCTATTCCAAAAGACCTAGTGGGTCAATGTAAAGATGGTAATTGGACTCAAACCAAAATTTCTGATTTTTGGGAAATGAGGAAGAATCTCGGCGAGCCAAAGGCCTCTGCAGATCTTTATGAACTAGAAGAGGATCAAATATTTGGTGATTTGTGGAATAAAGAGCATCTAGTTGAAGCATATCACAATGACGATGATCGTCAAGATAATGAGTATGAGCAGGCTTCTATGAATCCCATATCTATTGGTGTATATTCAATTATTAGTGGAGTAGATGTGTCCACAAAAGAAAATATAGCAAAGGGGTAGAGATTATAGAAAAAAATGGAATTTTCAGGTTGGGGTGGTTTGGGTCCCATAAGACAAGGGCCTTGGTTTCCACCTATCACACCTGTTCTATAATACCCACCCCTTTGTTTTCTTTTTAGTTTCAGTTGCCAAACTCTTTTAGGCCTTTTCAGGTGTTTGTTGGTTATTTCAGTTGGTTTTGAGGATGTTCATGTATTACTTTTCATTATATTATTGATCATTTGGATAGTTGTATTATATCTTGTGCTTCCAATAGATTTTTGGTTATTTGATGATGGTTATTGATATTCTATGTTGTTATTTTGATTATGGAAATACTGACAATACTAGCATTATATTATATGGGCATGGACATTTGTATGTTTTACATTTATGCTTGGTGTGTTTGATATGGCATGGGATGGAGACGTAGTTACTTGCTTTGGCAAGATCCACATGATAAATTGGTCTCAACCATTGTCTATTATATTATATGTATTTATATTTATCTTTGTGATGACAGGTTTGTAGGTACCGGGCAATGTCTTCCCTGAATTGGCAGGAGTGAGCGTACCCTATCGCAATATCTCAATGGTAAAAGAGGGGAGATAGTATTTGGGCCTAAATCCCTACCCTAAACCCTTAATTTGTCCTAGAAATGGACAAGAATCTGACCGAGTATCCTATATGAATCTGTCAAGGTGACATGGATTCGTGAGCCTATTTGTGTGTGCTTATTGTTTATGTTTTAGTTGTCTTTCTGTTTAGATAGTTTTCAATTGGATTTATGATGATTTTATCGTGTGTGTTTAATGATTAATTTATGGTAATTATTAATGTTAATAATTAGACCTTTAATAAGGTTAAAATATTAAATATATGGCTATTTAATTAATAAATATTAATTAAATGCCTATATTTAATTAATTGATTTAATTATTAAGTCTTAATTTAATAATTAAGATTTAATAAATATTAAATCTAAAAATTGTAATTAATTGTGCAAATTGAATTATTAAATATTACTTTAAGTTGCATGATTAATTTATTTAATTTAATTAAAATATTCTCATACTTTTTTATTTATGACTTTAATTTTTAATTTTAAAGTTAAGTTGTGCATTGTTTTAAGTGAAATTAAAACTAAGATATTTCTTTTAATTAATAATTAATATTCCTAATTAGGGTTGCATTTTTGTAAACCTAATTACATAGTTTTCTATATATCTGAATTGAAAGTCATTTGGAGGCAGTTCAATTAGGTGAAAGGAGAATTCAGGTGATTAAAGAATTTGTTGAAAGTTTAGGAGTATTTTGGAATCGTGCTTGCTTTGGGATTTGTATCAGATCTTCTCATCATTTATTAAGGTATGATTTTGTAACTTGATTATTCCAGTTGTTCAAATCCATGTCTTTTATGCATCTGAGCTACTGGGATCTTGAGTTTGAAACTTCCTTGTTTGATATTGTGTGTTTAAATTGCTTGAATTTGAGAAGTAGGCTATTGAATCATTTATGTGGTTTCTCCTTCATGTTTGTATATCAGATTTTTATTCTGGGCATTAGGGTTTCATTAAAAAGTGTTAGTTTTCAAGAAAGGTAGTATTGTTTTCCTAGTTAGGGTTTTTGGGATGGTTTGAAATTTGGGAGAGAAAAATAATAATAATTTATATGTTGTCATTATTAAAGAGATTATCTTTTAGGATGTAGATATGGATTGACAGTTGAAAATATGAAATGGGGAAAAATTGCATGAGAAGGCTTTGGTAGGAAAATATATCTTAAAATCAATTTTTGCATGGAAGACGTAAAGGGGATTGATTTTGCATATAAATCAAATAAGTTAATTAATGAGATTGCATGTTTTATCTTTTTAGAAAATCTCTTTATTAAAATTATATTCATATTTAAATTATTAATGTGTTGAATGGTTTGTTTTCAATATAGAACAAAAAACATATATATTTAGATTCTAAAGATTTTAAAATATATATATACAATAATTAAATAATTTTTTTCTACTTTTTAAAAAGAAAATCAATTTAAATAATTGCATGTTCTCTCTTTTATTATGAAAATTAATTAAATAATTTTTTTAAAAGAATGAATATTTATAAATGATATTTTTATTTGCATGTTATTTAGGAAAGATATATTTATTTGCATGTTCTTTTATTAAAGTAAATTAAAAGAATTATTCTTTTTGAAATTTACATGTAGTAGTATTCTATTTTTAAAAATTTTGTTTTTTCGTAGAAATTGTATTTTTAGAAATAATTTTTTTTAAAATTCTATTTTTAGAAATTCTAATTTGCTAGAAATTCTATTTTTAGGAAAAAAAATTTCTTTTTTAAATTTGCATACAGTGGGCTTATGTTTTTAGAAATTTTATTTTTATAAAAATAAAAATAAAAATATGTTGTGTTAAAGTTTTTCACTTAGTATTCTGTTAGCTGAATTGTATCTTGAAATTGTTTAAATCGATGTCTATGTTATCTTTTATGGTCTTTTGGGGGGTTTTAGTTGACCTTAAGATTGTTATACCAGAAATTTGGGGTTTTATATCTATTTTGTAAATGTATATGTTTATTTTAGATACTTGTGTCATTGGAGTTATTTTTGCTTCAATCATTATTCCAACCTTGATTTTGAACTAAGATTTTAGGGGCATTGTGTGTTTTCTTTTTGAGGATTTTTTTTCTGTTGCATATGTGTACATGTTGTGTGCATTAAGAATTGTTATCACCTCGATCTTTATTACCTGACTAAGTTTCAGTATTCAACTTATTTGAGTGGTGTGATCATTTAAGAATACCTTATATTATTGTGGTTAATGGAGAATCAATAGTTCCTATATGGGCAGGAACCAGTTTATGAGACTTATGTGTGCATTTTTTACCTTGAACTTAGGAGAGGTTAAATAGGTGCATTTTAGGGGAGTGGCTTACAATAGGGGTCCGGAGCCCAAAGAGGCTAAATCCAGGGTAACCTATTGTAAGTTATTAATAAGTGATAATTTAATAATAAAACATGGGGTTAACATTAAATACAAGATTGTTCATGATGCCTCACTCATGTCTTGAGTTCTTGTAAAGGCTAAGGATGAGAATAGGATGATACATAGAGATTAGGTATGATTAGATTCCTCGTCTTGATGAGAGGATATTCTAGTTCCGCATGAGTCATATTGAGGGTCTGGAGTCCAGAGTAACTAGTCCAAGGTAACTCAAGTGATTGACCATGTGATGAAACTCCCATAGTATGTAGCCTAAGTCTTCTCCATAGGTCCTGCTCTACCTTTGAAGGTTATGTTTTGACATTTGGATTTTTGGTTTCAGTAGTTGATTCATGTTGGTATTTTGGTTAATTTATGTATATTATTTATCTTTGGATGGTGTGCCCTTGTGTTGACCTTTGATCTTCAGTGTGTCTTGATCTTTCCTATCCTTGTACTTCTACTTTAATCTTTCTTGTTGTGTATCTGTGTGTGTGGGCCTGATGTTATCTCCTTGGCATGGTGGGAGTGGACCTTTCATTCCACGAGGTTGGGTGGTAGTGATTCTTTTACCATTTGAGATACGATGTCTTGTTCTTATTTGGATGATCCTTATTGTAGTTGTTCTACCTCCTTGTTCTTCTGGAGACTTGTTCAGTTTCATGAGTTGTTATTGTATCTTATATATATTTTGGTTGGCATCCTTTCAGAGGATGTATTTTATTGTTATTTATTATTGCATACCTTGCGATTTGTGTAGTGGATGTTGATTCATTTATGTATACCTTGGGTATAAGTTGTATAGGTGATCTTATTATATGAGATGGATATTGTGATTTAGTTGATGTATATTTTATGTTAGCTCTTTATAGTTTTTCTTCATAGATTAGTTTTCTTAAGTAATTCTATGTCAAGGAACCCTCAAGATTTGTAATCTATGTTGAGTTTTTTTTATCAGTATGTTATGTGTTTCATTGTTTTGCTTCCGCGTTGTTATCATTATTGTTTGTGAACATTTCTAAAAAAATATCATGTTAACTTAGTTGCATGTTGAAGTTAGACTCTCCCAAGTTCCATGGCGGGGAATTACATGTTCCACCAAAACATGGTAAGACACTAGTCCTTGGAGGTTCATCACAAAAAGGTACTACTTAGTCTCATACCAGTGCACCTTCATTTGTTCCAGCTTCAAATCCAATTCCACCTTTTCCAAGAACTCATATTCAATCTGAATCAAGTGCCACTCCCACTGGTGGGGATGGCATGGATAAAAGGACATTACAACTAGATGTGAAATCAGTGGATCCCAGAGATCAAGGCAGTGCAAAGAAGAAAAAGGTTATGAAAACAATGTCAATGGTGCCTGTGAGTCCAACAATTGCCACACCTTCACGAAAAAACCCTCTGAACAATTTGAAAAATCTACTTGTAATGGGTCACGGTGTTGCTAATCCTCATGGTGCAATTATAAGAGCCACATGTGGAAGCTCGTATATAGCTGCAAGTTCTATTTCACCTTTCAAACATTCAATTGTGTCAGACAATCCTGATTTTTGTTTCAATGATTTTGCAACAAACTTTGAACAAAAAAAAATAGGAATAGATGAAATACTAAGACATTGAAGAGGAATGAAATTGCTACAACTCGTGATGCAGAACCTGCATTGAATAGGTTATTTCCCACATACGAACCAAACAAAGAAATTATGGATTTCATGGTTTTTATGACCCTAGTTAGAGATAATAATCCACCAAAGAGTCAGTTAGATCCATCTAAATTTCATGTTAGCACCCTCCAAATGAATTTATCCAAAATTAAAAATGTGGACAAGATAAATGGGTCGAAAATGTCCAACCAAGTGGTCTATAGTTCAGTGATGAATTTGGAGAGAGAGAGAAAGAGAAAGGAAATCTTCTGGGAAAAATAGAAAAATTATAGGAAGACCTGGCAAATAAAAAGTCAAAGGAGAAAGAAAAAGATAATAGGTGCAAAGAATTACAACAAAGGATAAAAACTTCTTCCTCCAAAGAAGCAATTGCATAGCAAGAACATATGGACGCAGAACTAAAAATTTTGAGGGAAAATTTGGAAGAGAACAATAAAAAAGGTTAGGATGAAAAAGCCTCTTCATTACATTTATATAAAATCATTGAGAATATGACACGTGCAAACAATAACTTAAATAAGGAATTTGAGAATGAGAGGATAAAAGCAAAATAGTGGGAAGAGAAAGCAGAGGAAATAAGAAAACAAAGTGAACTCCAGTTGTCAAAATTGAGAGAAGAGCTAAAGAAGGAAAATAATACAATTAAAACTTACGAAAATAGCTTGAATGACAAAGTAAAAAAATACAGTCAAGCAAATAAAATAAGACATTTAGAGGAGAATAAAGGTGAGTGGTGATAGTTTTTGTGATTGGTTTGAATTGAATGAAAGTCTTAGAGATTTTTTTGGGAAGCTCAAAGAGCATGTTGAGAAGAAAAAAAATATTAATCAGAGAGAGGATATTGAAAAATAGATTTTGCAAAAAATCAACACAACAAGTGACAGGCATTTGGAAAGCAAGGGAATTAATTACTGCATTCATGCAACAATAAAGGCAACATCTCTCTTTCAAAAATGTCAAAAACTAAGGGAAGGAGAGGAAATTATGGCCTTATATGGGAGAAATCTTGCCAAGATGAATAAAAAACAACCAAAATGATAAGTCTTGGTTTTCCAAATCCTGATCCTGGTCCTAGTAACTCATCAATGAAACTCGTTGGAAGAGAAGCTTACAAAAAAAATTTGAAGGACAGAATGACATCTTATTTATGAAAGCTTCCTCAGGACACAACTCATGAAGCCATTGCAAATTGCATCAAATCATTGAAAATTTTGAATGTGGTATTGGATGGATCATTTCTTTCAAGTCACTCTTCTAAGTATGGATGGTTGAAGAAGTTGCAAGTCATTTACTATAACTTGACAAATATTGACCTTCCAAATGACACATAATGGAGCATACTAAACAAACTGGAACAATCATCTCATCAATCATAGTATGTGAAAGTACTTTCAATCATCTCTATATTTTATTTCTAATGTCTTCAATTGTGTTTAAAGTTTGAACCTTTTTTTTAGCAAGATTAATGTAGCAGATCAGATGTTATTGCTAATTTACTAAACTAGCATGTCAAATGTAGAAATGTACAGTTCCAAAGATGTTGTACTTGTCTTACTGATTTTGATTTTGAGACTTCACATGACGCAAATTGACCTGAAGTTGTTGTTTCTCCCTTGTTTCTATATAAGGGAATTCAGGGTCATTTTCTAAGGGTAATAAAATTGAAATTGGGTATTGAGTCATTGACTTTTGCAAACAGAATCACATAGAGTTGTGTACTTACTACTATTAATGAATGAATTATTACATTGTATCATATTTGTAAATAAATTAATGAGAATATATATGAATTATATCATATGAATTGCTATATTTTCAAAAAAATAATGAAAATCTTCAAGAATTGTACCATATGAGCTTAATAATACAAATGAAAACCATTATTAATTATAGAAATGATGACATTATCAACCACATTCATGTTTTTGACATTGAAATATGTTATTATGCATGATTGATGATGAGATATAGACACTGATAGTAGACTAAATAAATAATTTTAATAAATACCCAAGACCTGCTACTTCGACAATGATTCAATTTGCCACATCATCTCAATATCAAGATCCTCGGATTCATCACCATCAACATCATAGCTTACCTAGTTCTTTGCTATGTTTTCTTCACTTTGCATACCTACACTTAACTGAATTTAAACACTACTAATACCAGTACCAATACATGAGTCATTGACATCATTGTCTCTGACACTTCCACTTTGGTTTGAAATGTTTTCCAACCCTCTTCTTTGACATTTCTTCCTCCACAATTTCAGTGCCCTATCATCAGGAAAAGTATTGACATCATACCTAGATGTATAGAGCCTCAAGAAATTTTGCAAATTCTTGTCTAATGTGTTTCTTAGCTTTGAATTTAGGAACCCCAAAGCACTAAAAAATATCTCATCCTCCACTGAACCTAATATCATGGTCAGACATAAATTAGCAAACTTGAAATTTTTTGATATTGAATCAACCAGCATTTCGCTATGAGCTAGATTTTTCCAAAGCCTTGTTACCGATCCATCTTTGTGGGGGTTTCACATAATATTATATTTTTCCCTCCTTGTCTATGAAAAATGGCCTGATTTCTCTCTCAAACAAGATTCATCTAAAATTCCATTTAGAGTTACTCCATTGAACTCTTTGGTTTTGCAAAAATGATCTATCAAAGTTAGTAGCTTAGTTCAAAAATCTTTCAAATTGTTGATACTCCAATATCGAGGAAACACAATAGCCATGGATTCAATTATTTTAACAAGAGGGAATCATGCTCTAATCTATGAGGAAAGATCATAGGCAATGTGATTCACAGAAGCAGTTTTAGACTCAACAATCTTGGTAAAGTCTTCCCTTTTAACACTTGATAGTTGCTTCCTGGTGTTCTTTCCTAGTTCCTTTAACTCAACCCTGACAAATTTGTGCATTGGTATCTTTACTCTGTGTACTTTTGCACATAACTCCCTGTTTGCACTGATCTTTAAAAATTTATTAGGATTTTCCAAATCTGTGATTTTTAGCTAGCTGGCAAATTTTACATCATCACAAGATCGATAGAGATTATCGAGCATCATGCATCTCAATTTACGCAGTGCAGAATATTCTGCAATATACATAGCTCTTTGTTGGGGCTTTTTCATTATATTTCTCATTTCCTCTAGCATGGGGAGAAGATCTACTAACGTTAAGAGTGTCTCTATATTACTTAACCTTCACAGCGGCTCAAGAAATTTTGGTAGCTCTGCTTCTTCACAACTTGAGTTCATTAGACCAAGAAATGATTTATATTCTAAAAAAACTTGATGCTCTAGTCCATCCAAAGAGATCCATCTGGTATCATTATCCTTAAGAATATTTTCCCCATCGGTTAGTCCTTTTCTAAAGTGTTGAAATTCCCTAAATCATTTCATACTTTGACAGAAGTATTGGTAGATCTCTTTGATTCAAACTTCATTTTTTGTACTGGATCATGCTTGCTGACAACTCCAAAAGCTAGATTCATTATGTGGACCACGTAGTGAATGGCAGTAATGTAGAGTACACAAGAAGTTTATATCTTTGTGCAAATACTTCCCCTGTGGCCTTGAATTACTGAAGCTCCATCTGCTCCAACACACACCAACTTTTTTGCAATCATCACGTCATCTATACCTCCATATTCAATACAGAACTCTTTACTAGTTCAAATAAATTTTCTGCTATTGCATTATCCTTCATTTTAGCAATAATTAGTAGATGAGGTTGGCAGACATAATTATTTACAATATAAACATTTGTTCACACCGAGTAAGTATTATCTAATGCTATGAATTTGTCGAAAGACAATGCAATAAAGTTTGACTCTTCAATTTTTGCCTTTAGATCCTCTTTTTCAATCTCGGCAAGACAACTTGCCTATTCACATCCACTATTTACTAACCAGTGACTATTAGGATACTTACAAACTTTCATAAAGTGTCATCAAGCACTCGATGATGGGTAGTCTTTTGGATGCCCTCTTCTCAAAATATAAAAGATAATACTTAACTGAACAACTTTTCCCATTTGTTCTACTTCTATTGCTTTTCCAAAAAAAAAATTCAATAGAGCCTTTAACTTCAGCAGGCTTCGTCTATATATTCTTCTAAAATTCAAATAATTATGCATTCCTAACATGTTGAGATTCCTCCTTTGTTTTCTATCTTATCACTAATTTTTCAACTACATCTATGGTTTTATTTTTGTAAACTTTACCCATATTCTTCTCTATGGTGTCAATTTTTAGCTACAACCTCTTTTCCTTCTTATTTATCTTGGTGCAAATATTACATCTTCATTCTACCAAAGGCTCACCTTGAATTGTATTGTCCATTGGTTCAATGAATGGATACTTTTAAACCAATTCTATTTGAAAATTCCTCGACAGATCCCACATCCGATCTTTTTTTTATTCTCTATCCTTTTTTGAATTGTATTTCCTTTTCTTCTTCCCTGCACCATCATCATCTCTCGCATTCTTAGTCTCGTCCAATTCGATCATATCATTATAGATACTATGGATATTTAACTAAAAATCTTCTTCAAGTTCATCGTGATCTGAGATATCAGGTTCACCGACGTCTTCAATATGTCGTGTAGGTTCAGGTTGTGAATCTTGTAAATCTAATTGTGATGAAGTAGCTTACCAATTTTTTATAGAAACTTTTCAAACACCATGACCAAAGTATAATGATAAGGTTTTGCATTTTTCTTGCCTCTCTTGGCTTTCCCCACATGCAGGAGTCTTACCCTTATTTTTGTTTGACATCTCCAACGAAATAAAGGTTACCAAAAAAAAATTAACTTGTTAAAGAAGTGATAATAGACTATAATAAATATAAATATGATTCATTGGCTCTAAAATTATGTTTGAGGTCTCCCTGGTGAGTAGGTGACCACTGACCACTAATTGGTCCCCACTAAACAAGAATGAACTCAAAATTGTAGAGTCATGGACAGATAGAGGTGAAACCTCAGTGAATATAGAATAATAATCACTTACCTTTGCCTCAATTGCACTCGCCAATGCACTCAATAGACTGAAACTTATCTATCAATCAAATTGAGATATTAGAACCAACCAAACCAAATTGTGTACAATAACACTGATCTATGAATGTATTTATACCAATCCTTTTTGGCAATTTTTACGGGAGGTATTAGGTATACAAATATTTGGCGAAGCTCACATAATTATAACACATCTTATGTTATTTACAAGGTGATTATAGGTCATCCAATAACTTGTTATGATTAATAAAGTTGGTGAAAATGTGTCAATTTGAGACATGCATCTGCAAAATGCTAGGCAAATTTGGGGATGCCTATAAATATATATGTATAAAACTATTGGTGAATATAGGTTGTCAATTTGGGGCCACTTTGAAATTATAGGCAAATTTTTAAAATTTATCGTGTGCAAAAAATAGATTCGATTGGTGATATTGTAGAAGAAATGGAGAAAATTAAATAAAGAGATGGGCGATGGGCCTAGGAAATCGACCCAATATTTATAAAGTTAGAGCAATAGGGCCAACCCAATATACACAATATATTCACCAAATCCCCAGTCGCCAACGGGCGACATTCGCCAAATGGCAAATATTCACCACTAAAATTATCATTGTCAAGGAGTAAAGTAAAATGGATGAAAGTGGAGGAACCCATTTGATAAGTATAGGGCGTATGGATATCTTGGATAGGATGATGGGATTTTGTGGAGGATTATTATCATGAAATCAAGATGAAGGGATGATTTGATCTTGAGATGGAACAAGATCATGAGGAATTTTGGGATCTTGAGAGGGATTGGGATCGAGGGCATGGGGATGAAGGGATGCTTTGATCTTGACTTGGAATAGGATCATTAGGGGGAGTACAAGAAATTTTGGGACCTTGAGAGTATTTGATCTTAACTAGGAATAGTGTCATTTGGTAGAGTGTACATATCTTGATCTTCATGTGGAATAGGATCATTAAATAGGATGTAAGGGACATTTTTATCTTCATATGGAAGGAGATCATCAAATGGGTTTGGATCATGAGATGAAAGGGATCATGTGATGGGATGGGATAGTTATTTTGACCTTGGTTTGGATTGGGATTATGAGGAAGATTTTTGGATGGAGCGAAAGGGAGATTTATATCTTGATTTAGAGGGATATCATGAGATGGAGTGGAGAGGAAGTTTTGATATTGGTTAGGAGATGGATTGTGAGGGGGATCATTGGATGGATGGGATAGGATGGGATCATGAAATGGAATTTGATACTTGGATGAAATGTAAGGGATACTATGCTTTTTATTATGAAATAGAGGGGAATCATGATGTGGGAGGATGCTTTGACATTAAAATAGAGGGTAAAATATGCTTGAATGTTTTGGGTTAATGGATTGGATAATTTGTGATAGGTATTAATCTTGTGAAATTTTGACTCCCACAATTTTAAGAGCTTTGATTATCATTTCTCTATTGTATTGGAAGAAGGTTTGTAATTATGGATTAAGAGATTGACATAGTTTTCTTAGTATGGATGGTGTGGAGTATTATATAAACTTTTTAGGTTGAGTGGATGAGATAATTAGGATGATTAAAAATGATTAATATAGGATGATTAGGATAACAAGTTTGGTGTAGATTAAAAGGGATGAATGTTAATTAGAAGAGAGGATATGTTGATTAATGAACCCTAAGGAGGATAGATGAGATGTGGCTTAGGAGTTATGCCAAGATGAGAGGAATGGATAAGAGATTGGGTTGACAAGTGGAGATGGATGTAGGATGAGGATGTTGATGTAGGATGGGAGTGATTGGACTAAATTACTAACTTGGAGTACACCTAGACAAGTAATAAAATATAGATAAAATGTTTTATTTTTTTGGTTTCTTAGTTTTTTTTACTATTTTGACTTTTGTATTATTTTGGATTTTTTTATTAAGCATGAAAATAAAAATGAAGTAATACAAAAAAAAGAAATCATATGGCTCAATTTGGATGATGTGTTCCCTTTTGGTTTTAAGTGGGAAAGGTGAGTTAAACATTCAAACACATATGACACATGAACAAGCCTACTTCAAGTGGAATTATTAATCCTTGTAGGAACAAGGAAAAATAGAAAAAGAAGACCAAAAAATATAAACTAGGCTTCAAAAGATCAACTAGGGGTATCCTCCATATACCAAAATGGTAGGAAAGGCTGAATATATAGATAAAATGGAATAATTCTAAAAAATCAAGAGGAGAGGGAAACACATTCCCCACCTTCAATTCACCAAGTTATAAATTTATTAGATGTTTATCTTAGATCAATAGTATTCCACTTTAAAGAGGCAAGCATTTTGATTCACCCTCCAGTCTTCGTGGGGGTTCCGCATAATATTATAATGTTCCCTCCTTGTCGGTGAAAAATGGCCTGATTTCTCTCTCAAACAAGATTCATCTAAAATTCCATTTAGAGTTACTCCATTGAACTCTTTGGATTTGCAAAAATTATCTATCAAAGCTAGTAGCTTAGTTCAAAAATATTTCAAATTGTTGATACTCCAATATTGAGGAAACACAATAGGCATTGATTCAAGTAGTTTAACAAGAGGGAATCATGCTCTAATCTGTGAGGAAAGATCATAGGTAATGTACTTCACAGAAGTAGGCATAGACTCAACAATCTTGGTAAAGTCTTCCCTTTTAACACTTGATAGTTGCGTCCTGGGGTTCTTTCCTAGTTCCTTTGACTCAACCCTGACAAATTGGTGCATTGGTATCTCAACTCCGTGTACTTCTGCACATAACTCCCTGTTTGCACCAATCTTTAAAAAGTTATTAGGATTTTCCAAATCTGTGATTTTTAGCCAGCTGGCAAATTTTACATCATCACAAGATCGATAGAGATTATCGAGCATCATGCATGTCAATTTACGCAGCGCAGTATATTCTAAAATATGCATAGCTCTTTGTTGGGCCTTGTTCATTATAGTTCTCATTTTCTCTAGCATGGGGAGAAGACCTGCTAACGTTAAGAGTGTCTCTACATTACTTAACCTTCGTAGTAGCCGAGAAATTTTGGTAGCTCTGCTTCTTCACAACTTGAGTTCAGTAGACCAAAAAACAATTTATATTCTAAAAAAACTTGATGTGCTAGTCCATCCAAAGAGATCCATCTGGTATTATTATCCTTAAGAAGCTTGTTCCCATCGGTTAGTCCTTCGGTAAAGTGTTGAAATTCCATAAATCATTTTGTACTTTGATAGAAGTAGATCTCTTTGATTCAAACTTCATTTTTTGTACTAGAGCATGCTTGCTGACAACTCCAAAAGCTAGATTCATTCTATGGACCATACAGTGAATGGCAGTAATGTAGAGTACACAATAAGTTTGTATCTTTGTGCAAATACCGCCCCTATGGCCTTGAATTACTAAAGCTCCATCTTCTCCAACACACACTAACTTTTCTGCAATCATCACGTCATCTATACCTCCATATTCAATACAGAACTCTTTACTAGTTCAAATAAATTTTCTGCTATTGCAGTATCCTTCATTTTAGCAACAGTTAGTAGATGAGGTTGGCGGACAAAATTATTTACAATATAAACATGCGTGCACACCAAGTAAGTATTATCTAATGCTATGAATTTGTCTAAAGACAATGCAATAAAGTTTGACTCTTCACTTTTTGCCTTTAGATCCTCTTTTTCAATCTCAGCAAGACAACTCGCCCATTCACATCCACTATTTACTAACCAGTGACTATTAGGATACTTAAAAACTTTCATAAAGTATCATAAAGCACTCAATGATGGGTAGTCTTTCAGACGCCCTCTTCTCAAAATATAAAAGACAATACTTAACTGAACAACTTTTCCCATTTGTTCTACTTCCATTGCTTTTCCAAAAAAAAAATTCAATAGAGCCTTTAACTTCAGCAGGATTCATCTGTATATTATGCTAAAATTCAAATAATTATGCATTCCTAACATTTTGAGATTCCTCCTTTGTTTTCCTTCTTATCACTAATTTTTCAAATCCATCTATGGTTTTATTTTTGTAAACTTTACCCATATTCTTCTCTATGGTGTCAATTTTTAGCTACAACCTCTTTTCCTTCTTATTTATCTTGGTGCAAATATTACATCTGCATTCTACTGAAGGCTCACCTTCAATTGTATTGTCCATTGGTTCAATAAATGGATACTTTGAAACCAATTCTATTTGAAAATTCCTCGACAGATCCCACATCCGATCTTTTTTTGATTCTCTATCCTTTTTTGAATTGTATTTTCTCTTCTTCTTCCCTGCACCATCATCATCTCTCGCATTCTCAGTCTCATCCAATTCAATCATATCATTATGGATACTATGGATATTTACCTAAAAATCTTCTTCAAGTTCATTGTGATCTGAGATATCAGATTCATCAACTTCTTCAATATGTTGTGTAGGTTCAAGTTTTGAATCTTGTAAATCTAATTGTGATGAAGTACCTTACCAATTTTGGCTAGAAATTTTTCAAACACCATGACCAAAGTATGATGATAAGGTTTTTCATTTTTCTGGCCTCACTTGGATTTCCCCACATGTAGGAGTCTTACCCTTATTCTTGTTCGACATCTCCAATGAAATAAAGGCTACCAAAAAAAAGTTAACTTGTTGAAGAAGTGATAATAGACTATAATATATATAAATATGATTCATTGGACCTAAAATCATGTCTGAGGTATCCCTGGTGAGTAGGTGACCACTGACCACTAATTAGTCCCCACTAAACAAGAATGAACTCAAAATTGTAGAGTCGCAGATAGATAGAGGTGAAACCTCGGGTGAATTCAGAATAATAATCACTTACCTTTGCCTCAATTGCACTCGCTAATGCACTCAATAGACTGAAACTTCTCTATCGATCAAATTGAGATATCAGAACCAACTGAACCAAATTGTGTACAATAACAGTGATCTATGAATGTATTTATACCAATCCTTTTTGGCAATTTTTATGGGAGGTATTAGGTATACAAATATTTGGGGAAGCCCACATAATTATAACACGTCTTATGTTATTTAAAAGGCAATTATAGGTCATCCAATAACTTGTTATGATTAATAAAGTTGGCAGAAATGTGTCGATTTGAGACACGCATCCACAAAATGCCAGGCAAATTTGGGGCTGCCTATAAATATATATGTATAAAACCAATGGAAAATATATGTTGTCAATTTGGGGCCGCTTTCAAATTATAGGTGAATTTTTAAAATTTATTGTGTCCAAAAAATAGATTCGATTGGCGATATTGTAGAAGAAATGGAGAAAATTAAATAAAGAGATGGGTGATGGGCCTGGGAAATCGACCCAATATTTATAAAGTTAGAAAAATAGGGCCAACCCAATATACATAATATATTCACCGAATCCCTGGTCACCAAATGGCGAATATTCACCACTAAAATTATAATTGTCAAGGAATAAAGTAAAATGGATGAAAGTGGAGGAACCCATTTGATAAGTATAGGGTGTATGGATATCTGGGATAGGATGATGGGATTTTGTGGAGGATTATTATCATGAAATGAAGATGAAGGGATGATTTGATCTTGAGATGGAACAGGATCATGAGGAATTTTGGGATCTTGAGAGGGATTGGTATCGAGGGCATGGGGATGAAGGGATGCTTTGATCTTGACTTGGAATAGGATCATTAGGGGGATTACAAGAAATTTTGGGACCTTGAGAGTATTTGATCTTAACTAGGAATAGTGCCATGTGGTAGAGTGTAGATATCTTGATCTTCGTGTGGAATAGGATCATTAAATCAGATGTAAGGGACATTTTTCTCTTCATATGGAAGGAGATCATCAAATGGGTTTGGATCATGAGATGAAAGGGATCATGTGATGGAATGGGATAGTTATTTTGACCTTGGTTTGGATGAGGATTATGAGGAAGATTTTTGGATCGAGCGAAAGGGAGATTTATATCTTGATTTAGAGGGATATCATGAGATGGAGTGGAGAGGAATTTTTTATCTTGATTAGGAGATAGATTGTGAGGGGGATCATTGGATGGATTGGATGGGATGGGATCATGATATGGAATTTGATACTTGGATGAAATATAAGGGATACTATGCTTTATATTATGAAATAGAGGGGAATCATGATGTGGGAGGATGCTTTGACCTTAAAATAGAGGGTAAAATATGCTTGAATGTTTTGGGTTAATGGATTGGCTAATTTGTGATAGGTATTAATCTTGTGAAATTTTGACTCCCACAATTTTAAGAGCTTTGATTATCATTTCTCTATTGTATTGGAAGAAGGTTTGTAATTATGGATTAATAGATTGACATAGTTTTCTTAGTATGGATGGTGTGGAGTATTATATAAACTTTTTAGGTTAGGTGGATGAGATAATTAGGATGATTAAAAATGATTAATATAGGATGATTAGGATAACAAGTTTGGTGTAGATTAAAAGGGATGAATGTTAATTAGAAGAGAGTATATGTTGATTAATGAACCCTAATGAGGATAGATGAGATGTGGCTTAGGAGTTATGCCAAGATGAGAGGAAGGGATAAGAGATTGGGTTGACAAGTGGAGATGGATGTAGGATGAGGATGTTGATGTAGGATGGGAGTGATTGGACTAAATTACTAACTTGGAGTACACAAACTTAAGAAAATAAAGATAAAATATTTATTTAACTTTTGAAATATATTATTTTTTTGGTTTCTTAGTTTTTTTACTATTTTTACTTTTTGTATTATTTTGGAATTTTTTATTAAGCACAAAAATAAACATGAAGTAATACAAAAAGGAGAAATCATATGGCTCAATTTGGATGATGTGTTCCCTTTTGGTTTTAAGTGGGAAAGGTGAGTTAAACATTCAAACACATATGACACATGAACAAGCCTACTTCAAGTGGAATTATTAATCATTGTACACACAAGGGAAAATAGAAAAAGAAGACCAAAAAATAACAACTAGGCTTCAAAAGATCAACTAGGGGTATCCTCCATATACCAAAATGGTAGGAGAGGCTGAATATATAGATAAAATGGAATAATGCTAAACAATCAAGAGGAGAGGGCAACCCATTCCCCACCTTCAATTCACCAAGTTATAAATTTATTAGATGTTCATCTTAGATTGATAGTATTCCACTTCAAAGAGGCAATCATTTTGATTCACCCTCCAGTCTTTATAATTTTCTAGAATATACGAGTTGAAGTCATTCCCTAGAGTGATAGGTGGCAAACCCATCTTACAGTGGTGCAATCCCAGATCATAGAGCGAGATAAAGTGATCTTAAGCCACGAAGAGAGATTCCAGGAGCTATAGAGTTAGGTGATATATCAGACTGCTAGGGCAGCCTACTATGTAGTAGCATATAGTGCAACAGGTCCTGTGGTACAGTAGGTGCCACCATATTCTCAGTACTTGGCATGATCTGAGGGAGAAGGCCCTCTACCTAGAGAAGATGCTCCTCCACCTCCACCCCATGATGGTGGCGAGGGAGGAATTGAGACCTGAGTATCCCCTTCTTGTGCTATCCTTTTCTAATTTTGAGATCCATTTGATTGTACATGATTCATCTACATCGAGGATGCCCATTTTTGCTTGAGATTAGAGCACAACTTTTGTATACATCAAGGATTTTATATATATATATATATATATATATATATATATATATATATGATCATCTTTGTGTTTCATGTGTTGTCTTTCATTGCTTTATATGTTACTGATGTATCTCTTTCTCTTTGAATATCATTACTTCTAAATAGTTTAGAATATTGGAACATATATGCTGATAGTATCTTCTCTCCATAGATGATATACTCAGACCATGTTGTTCTGTTCACTATGATGACTATATATCTTGTTCTATTGCTACTGACCATTTTTGCATAGATAGATAACCTTAAGGAGATAAAATGAGTTAATCGTTGTAGAAAAGGATTGGAGGAAGAGATGGTTAAAGGGACAGCTTAGTGTTTGAATTATTTTGTTGAGTGTTTTGTTATAATGCTATTATGCAAGCCTAGGAATGAAGTGTACCCTATGACACCTAGTATTAAAGTCACTGATTATGGTAGTCCTTATTTTCATCATCAGGTGGTTGGGACATCGAAGCCGATACAAACCTTAATGGTTCTAGTGCAACCATAAGAATATGAATATGACACAAAATAGATAAAATATGGGGGACCACATAAGCATATAGGAATAAGAACTAGGATGACCTGAACATTGTGTCCAATAGATTTTGCAAAGATACACCAGTACCAAGGTATTTAGAGCCAAGATAACCATGAGTGTGTCCTTACATAAATAGGTAAAATAATAGACAAGGAGATAGTCCCAACCTCACCCTAGTGCACAAGGAAGTAGGATTGAGGGATGTGAGGCCTATCCACCTAGTATTCAAGTCACTGATTAGGGTAGTCCTTATTTTCATTATCGGGCAGTTGGGACATTGAAGCCGATACAACCCTTACTGGTGCTAGTGCGACCATAAGAATATAAATATGACTCAAATTAGATAAAATATGGGGGACTACATAAGCATCTAGGTATAAGAACTAGGATGACCTGAACATTGTCTCCAGTAGATTTTGCAAAGATACACCAGTATGGAGGCATTCAAAGCCAATATAACCATGAGTGTGTCCTTACGTAAATAGGTAAATTAATAGACAAGGAGATAGTCCCAACCTCACCTTAGTGTGCAAGGAAGTAGGATTGAGGGATGTGAGGCTTATCCACCTTAACATGGAAGCTCTTACCACATACACCCTATTTTCTTGATGCAAGGATCATTGGGACCAGACCAACAAGAAGAAATCAAAGAAAATAGTATGAAATAATTGATAACAGACAACATCCAAGAAAAATATTATCAAGCATTCAGTTTGTGTAAGTTGTTGATGTGGGTGTTGAGAAACAATGCTATGTTGGTTTATTTTTATTGTGCTGATTTGTAAGTGTTTTGTCTGATGTGTGTTGAAAAACATGGGTTTGTCTGAAAGAGAGTGTTGAGAAACACTGTTGGTTAAGGTGTTGAAAAATACCAGTGTGTCATTGGCTAACTATCTACATGGATAAAATACCATGATAGAAAATGAGGAGCAGGACAATTGACAAGGTATGCAGATGCAGGAACTAGGATGTAGCCCTAAGACTCAAGAGGTTGATTGGTTCCAAACTTAAGATGTCAACTTTACTACTGGCGCAAGGTCAAAATAGTCAAGAGACACATTGATAGATGGAGAACTGATTACAAATGATGCATGTATGCCAAGTTTTCATCACTTGACAAAATTTCTATTTTTGCTACCAAGGCGCCTATTTCCAGGCTTTCACCAAGGCACTTTTTTTAATTTTTTATCTTTTCATTATTTTTGTATTTTTCTCTTTTTTTAATTTTTTTGTTGATCCATCAAGGCACCTGTTTGCCAGGTTTTCACCAGGGCGGTCATTATTTTAGGACTTTTTCCAAAAAAAATTGACTTTTTTGCATTTTACTTTTTTGTCTCTTTTTTCAAGATCATATATGTATGTACATATTGCTGACCAACAAGAATTCTCAAGTGTAGAACTTCATCAGGTGAAGAGCGTTGATGGGGTCAGTGAAAGTTTTACCTTCCGAAGCTGATAGTTGATAATCTCTAGAACCAAATGTTGTAGTGATCACAAAGGGAACCATCCAGTTGGATTCAAACTTTCCCTTTTGCTCACGATGTTGTTGATTCTTTGGATTCTCTTTGAGGAAAAGGTCACCAACCTGAAATTCTTTGTGCCTTCCTTTCTTATTGTAACCTTGAGATATTATTTTTTGATTGACCCTTAGATGGTCAAATGTTTCTCTTCTACGTTCATCAATTAATTTGAGCTCCTAGATTCTGGAAATCTGATAGTCTTCATGACTAATTAGTCCATGCAAATTTACTCAGAACAATGGTATTTCTACTTCATTGGGAAATACAGCTTTGGCGCTATATACTAAAGAAAAAGGTGTTGCCCCTGTAGCTGTACAGATACTAGTTCGATAAGATCATAAGGCTAGATTGAGTTGAAGATGTTAGTCTTTTCCTGACTTACTGACTATTCTATGCAGGATTTTCAATATATTCTTTTTAGAGGCTTCTGCATGTCCATTTCCTTGAGGGTAGTAAATAGAAGAACAACGTTGTGTAGCTTTGAAATTTTCACATATGTCATCCATATCCTTGTTTTTTAATTGTCCTTTGTTGTCTGTGATGATAGAGGAGGGTATCCCGTGATGACATTAATTTTCCATTAGTATGCAAACAATACTTTCGGTAAGCCTACACTGAAAGATAGGAAAGAGAAAACTGAAGATCAGATTAAGAGATCACCAAAGATGACTAAGTACAGAGAAGACCGGCGACACAACTCAGTGTGTAAACCAAAAATGAAAAGACAAAAAGACAAAGAGGAACCCGACAGAGTAACCCGACATTCAGGATATAGTGCAGACTGACAAGATAGATTAAGTGTAACTGACAGAACAAAACTGAAGGACAGTCAAGAAAGACCGACAAACAGAACCAAAAGTCAGTTGCAGCCTGCAAAAAGTGGATCTGACTTCCACGTCAGATAAAGCAAGTGTAATCTATTTATAAGATATTTAATTATTTTAAATCCATTTCTTTAGGGACAAGATACATGAATGTATGTGCTTTAATCAGTCTAACTATTTTAAAACACATAGACTAGGAGATCTAGGTACAAATTGTAAACCTGATCTTAGAGTTAACATTATTTTTATCAAAACTCGATGAAGTCAATCCATCTATAAATAGATGAGGCAATCATTCATTTTTATGAATGAATAGATGATGTGAAGAGAGAGGAGAATAGAACAAGCACATCTATGGATTAGATTGAGAGTTTTTCAAGAACAAGAATAGCAAAAGGAGGATTTGGTTAGCAGAACCAAGAACAAAGGAAACTGATAATCAAAGGTATTAATCAATCACAATTAGGTGATAATATTTTTCATGTAAACTAAATTGGATCTGTATCAGCAATAGTAGATTACATTTATTAGGTCAATTTGTAATTTTCTATCATTCTGACAAGTGGAGCAAAGTGTAAAAAGCCTTTCAAGGAAGGTGGATTTAACCATCCAACATCAAATCTCTTAACTGAGTGCACACTCAATAGTGTTTCTAAAGCTCTTAACAGAGTAGACTTTAATAGGTCTCCACTGATACTCCTAACAGGGTAGATCATCAGAAGTGATTAAATTGTAAGCCTTAACCAGCCCCTTCCAATCTACAAATAGTGAAGTTTTGTGGGTGCCATCCCCACCATAGTTTTTACTTCCTAACAAGAGTTTTTTGTGATATCATATCTTGTGTTATGTTTCAATTACTTTCATGAATGTTTCTATGAATGATTCACATGTTTATTAATGTTATGAATTGATATAACTCACATCAAGGTAGTATATATCAAATTGAATGGATATGCAATTGATTACAAAGGTTAATTTATTAAAGGATACAAAAAAAAGTTGTAGAGGTATTGATTACCCCTCCCCTCTCAGTACATACTGCCCATTAATCTCAACAATTGGTATAAAAGATAAGTCTCTACTTGGAAATCTTAAAGGCTTAAGAGAAAAGATCATACAATGGAGAAGTACAGACTTAATAAAAATATTGAGAAAAAAAAGCTTGAAATTTAGATGTTTTATGAACGGTATAAAGAAGCTAGAATCAACATGAGATAGTTGCTGGATGAAAGAAAGAATATGGCATCTCATGTAATGAGACAAATTATCATGAGGAAGAGATACTAGATTTCTTTGAGTCTTTAGGATCAACTACAATCAAAGTATCAGATACATCAGAAGAAAGCATCACAAGCTTAACTGAAATCAATCTACATCTGGCAAGACAAGTTAAATATCTGCAAATCAGTCAAGAGACACAAATGGTAAGGATGATTGATATCATGAACAATGCTAGGAAAGATGAACAAGAAAGAACACTGGCTATTGATGATAGAAGAAAGATCACAGAAAAGCTACAAGAAAAGGAGTCTAAAATTCAAATACTTACAAAGCATCACCATGAGATAACAAATCAGATTATTATTATGAGTCAAGAAGCAAATAGAATAAATGTTGAACTCGTTGAAAGAATAGAATCTATCGATGAACTGAGGGATGAGAATGAAAAGTTAAAGCATGAAATAAGACTATGGAAACATCATAATGAGATTATCAAAAAGGCTGAAGAAAGCAATAAAACAATGGATGATTTTTTTGAAGGGCAACGAAGAGTCAACAAAAACAACGGTCTAGGTTGTACCAAGAATGGAGAATCATCAAATCAAACTAATCCAAAGAATGTCTATGAAAATCCAAGACCAACAAAGTTGACATGCAATCATTGTGGAAAGCAAGGCCATACATCAAATGTATGCAGAGGCAAAATGAAAGGTAATCCTAAATCTACATCTTCATTCTTAGGATTATGTTATAAATGTAACAAGAAAGGTCATAAAGCATATGAATGTAAGTTTGAGATGAAACAACCAAAGAAGGAAACCTACATGGACAAGTACTATCCTACATGAAAAATGAATGGGCACAAAACTCTTGAATGCTGGAAAAATAAAATACAAGCATGGAAACCTAAAGGTCAAGAAACTCCCTATCAACCAAAAAGAGTCGATAATCAGTATGTATGGGACTACAATATTTGGACAAATTGTATAGCATGTGGAAGATATAGTCACATTGCTGCAAATTGTATGAGACAATGGACTAGAAAGTATAGAGGCTAGACTAACCCTGGAATGGCATGATTACACTATCATAAAGTTGGTCATCTCAAAAAGGACTGTAGAGACCGAATGACAGAGACAAGCACATATCCCAATGTAAACACCATTGAAGATATCCAGAGAGCTCAAGGAAAAATGTGGAGAAAATCTTCAACCAATGATGAAGTTGGACCAAGCAATGCAAATGGTGACACCCCATCCAATGGATCTGGTGACATCACCAACCCCACCTAAGCAGAACAAGTAAGTATGGAACTACATTACCCCAAGCTATTACTTTACATCAGTTCCATAGTATGTTAATATAAATTCCAAATTAGCATAAGAAAGATGCATCATGGTATTACTTGTTAAAATATGTGATAACTATGCTTTCAGGCATATATACCGAAACCCGTCGGTATACACTCAAAGCTAAGACTGCCTACATTTACCAAGAAGTGTCAGTTAAAAGAAAAAGTTGCTAGTATAGACTAAGCCTTGTCGGTAAACTAGAAAATGAACAAGTTGTCAGTGATACCGAAACCTATCGGTAAAAGAAAAGTAAACATCGACTGCTCTTAAACATTGTAAGTGTCACTGAAGGAAGTAAAGTCTTCACTAACAAACTCAGTCTTCATACACCAAGGAGTTGGTAAGCATTTATGGCACACATTTTAGGGCAATGACTATAAATAGGGCATCAGAATGAATCATTTGTCATGACACCCAGAGCAAAGTGACCAAAGGCGATTTTTGAGCAAAAAGCAACCAAGCTAAAAATCGATCACGACTCGACCACCAAAACCCCAAAGTAGTTCAGAAATATTTGCAAGCACAAACAGTAAGACCTTCAAGACTGACAAATCTATTTTTATGCATTACATAGAAGCCCTAAATTTCTAAAAATGGCATCGACTTCACGAACCACAAAATCCAAGAATGCAAAGAAAGATGAGTTCAAGCTCATCAAGAACACGACATGTGAGGAACCCAACTATAAGATCCATCCTGAGGTTTCCTCACAACCCAATGATGCTAACACATTTTCATGCATTCCAACTAGGTTTTTACTGGTTGAAGATGTCTGATCTTTCATACATTGCAAGATAGCAGAAATATGAAGTACAGAGGTTGAAGAAGCCTACAAGAAGTTGTGCAATGATGATAGAACACTCAAGGAAGAACACAAACACATTGAACTGAAAGGGATTACCAATGCCCTAATATTCCCAAAAGTCTTCAAAATCAAATGGATTTAGTTAGTGCTAAGTAGAATGCATAACAACAAGTTATGGTTGGATGAACCCAAAGAAATAACATGAGATGTCATCCATGTGGTCACTAGTTACCCCGTAACCGATAAAGTAAAGGAACTCAAGCATGCACCAAAGGTCGAGACCAAAAATATTACAAGAGCCAAATGGGATGGATGAGGATTGAAGGTTACCACAATAACTGATGATGAAATCAAGTTCGGTGCATGTGTTATGGGATATAAATTCTTCCAAGCTAGCAGATTGAACAACATAGAATTAGGTGCAGTGGACACAATGTATAAGATTGTGAAGAAGGGTACACAATTAGAATTATCTGAGCTACTCCTAGATCACTTGAAGGACAACCTAAAGACCCCTGAGAATCTCAATGGGCCTGTCATGAGTTAGCTTTCTCATCACCGCACCTAACTACCATGACTAAAAATGCAAAGTTAAACACATGTAATTTTGGCTCACTAATAATGTGTGTTGTCTTTTATTTTCAAGAAAAGTTCCCATTGGTAGGAGATGTGAAATGGGACAGCACCAAACTGGTCACCATGCAAATCAATGAGCACATAGCTACACTGGGAGATAACTTTGAAATAGTCATGGATGAATACTTCAATGTATTCAAAGACCGAACACAAAAGAGGGTAAGAATCCATGAGAAACTCATTAAATAATATAAGGATGAGATATGCTTCATGGTTGACATAGATGATACTTACATCAAACCTGCTATAGCAAGGACAACATGGTTACAACCATTGGAATATGAGATCAACATTGATCTTGCAATAAAGGCAATTGATGCCTTAATCAATGAACCATTGGATAAGAAAAAACCCAGGTTTGGCACATATGAAGAGGCCAAGACAAGAATTAAATCAGACCTAGTTGTCAAGAAGATATTCAAAAAGAAGGACAAGATGGTGAAGAATCTCAAGAAGATTCTATCAGCAACCGAGGAAGAAGCTGAGAAAGATGAAGAAGTTGAACAAGAGGAGGAAACCAAAGAACAGTTATCTGTCGGTAAAGATGAAGAAAAGAATGACTCCAAGGAAACAAAGTCAGATTCACCACCTCCTCCACCATATAAGAAACCAAGGACAACGACTGCTTCTAGGACAAGAATCCAAACATCAAAAGAATCTACACCTTCACCTTTGAAGAAAGGTAAGGTAAGGACATACAAGAGGAAAGCTCCCGCACCAAAAAGAGGACAAAACAAGAAAGGAAGGAAATTCATAAGAACCTGAGAGGACATAGAAGATACTGAGCAAGATGAAGCCTTAGAGGTAGAGAATGTCAAGGTAAAAGAACCTAAAACTATTGATGACATTTGTGTTTATATTGCAAATTCTAGATCTATTACAGATCCAAACATTAGAAAATGGTTGAAACTAAATCAAGAAGATCAAAATAAGATTGAGGATGCCATTATAGCGAAAATGTACAACTTCAAATATGTACCAATGCAATTTGAAGGTAAATATGTTCCAAGAGAACTATTGGACAGACTTTACTCTAGGTGGACATTTGCTTTGAAGAATGAGAAAGAAATTAGAGAAAGAGTACTTGTTTCTCCCATGCCACCTGAATCAAAGAAGAGATAGATTAGATGATGGATAAATACAAGAAGGAATTATAACCAAAGCTGAGGGCATATAAATTTCTTGAAGTCAGGTTAATTGAAATTGAACATGATAGCCACAAGAAATGGTGCAAGATTATGAATCGACCTATTGAGGAGGTCATCCCCGATAAAGACATTCAACAACAAGATGTTGACAAAGTAACTCAAGATGACACATCTATTGGGTTAGGAAAAGAAGAAGAAGATACAACAGGAAACAACACTGTAGATGTTGTAGATGATACATGGGATGACACCACAGATGACAACATTGTGGATACTAATGTCATTGACATTACCGATGATCCAGTAGAGGAAATCAATAAGGATGAAGATGTCACTATTGAGAAAGACACAACCGATGAACAGGACACAACAATTGATACTGCACAGGTGAACATTCCATGAAATTTTCCAATATTGATACAAGCTATCAATATCATGCAAGAATCAAGAAAGTCACCTGAAAAGGATACTCCAAAGGATGCAGGAGAAGAAGAAAAGAAAGACAGCACTGATGATCAGCAAGACTCAAAGATACTCAAGATGTAACCAATGTTGATAAGTTTACTAGAGGAGAAAAATAAAAGGATGTAGATACCATGGACAAGAATGCAGAATCAAAGACTGATGAAGCTAAGGACACCAATGAAGGAGACAAACCAAAAGATGGTACTCCTGAGGAAACTTACAAGAGTGCTACTGACGATGTTAAGGTGACTGTGGAGACGTCTACAAACACCCAACGAGCTAAAACCAAAACCAAACAATAGAAAGAAGCGCAATAGGTCACTTCATCAAGCACAATAGAAAAGGTCGAGAAATTGGAAATGGTGTTACATTCTACTGAGTCACAAAAGAAGAAGAAGAAGACAAAGAAGAGAAAGTTAGAGGTTACATTGGATGAAATCATTGAAATAACGAAGTGTGACCCCTCTACACTTGACTTTGAAGCATTACAGGAAAATATGGAGAGATATGCCAAAGAAAGGCATTGCAAGAGAAGCTGAAGAAACAGCATAGGGACTCCATGGTACTAGAGACAACTAGGGACATCTTACAGTAGATTGTACCCAATGTTGATATTGATCACAACAAGCTTATTCTTGATCAATTAGCCACTCTAACCGATGCCATAAAAACTCAGAATATTGATGTTGAGAAGGCAATAGAGGAGAGAGCTGAGATGAAGTACCAACAAAAGCTCATTGATAACATCAGCCAAGAAGTGGCAATTAATAAGGTAAAGCTATCAGAATTCATCACTGAATTAGATCCTATAATATCTGAGGCTATAACCTTAATTCAAAAGTTGAGCACAATAGAGAAGTTCACTAAGGAGAATAGTGACAATATAGCAAAGCTAGATGTAGATCTAGCAAATAGTTCTAGTAGCTTAACCACAGATGGAGACAATGCAGTGAAGCTACATTATGAGAAGATAATTAAGATAAAAAGGTTAAGTCAAGAACTGTGGGAGGCAAAAACACATTTCAGGGAAGAAGTAACTGAGCTCCAAGCTCAACTTCTACCAAATCTTACACTGCTCCAATAGCATATTAGTTCTACAAGGCAACTGATAGGAACTCTCGAGATGTCTATAGCAGACAACATGTATGGTATGCACTCAAAGATCACACTTGAGCACATGGTTCTGGAGAAACTCAAAGAGAAATGGGAGAAAATGATGGAAGACATGAAGTCTTCACATTCCAATATTTTTTATAGGCTCTAAGGTAAATACCTTTGCCCTTAATATCAAAAAAGGGGGGAAATGATATGTATTCATTTCATTCATTCAGATGGGCAAAAGGTAAATATGATATGTATATGTTATATCTATAAAGGGGGAAATTGATAGTATGAGTACTATACTATACAAAGGAGAAAATGATATACATTCATAAGGGAAAATGATATGTAGAAGGAAAAGATATCATATATATAGATATACCGGCATATACATAGGGGGAGTCATTAAATGACTAAGGATTATATGTGTTGTATATACTTAACATTTTGTTAGTATTTTGCACATATCAATTTTTGATACTAATGTCAAAGGGGGAGATTGATGACATTAATTTTCCATTAGTATGCTAACAATACTTTTGGTAAGTCTACACCGAAAGATAGGAAAGAGAAAACCGAAGATCAGATTAAGAGATCACAAAAGATGACTAAGTACAGAGAAGACCAATGACACAACTTAGTGTGTAAACTGAAAATGAAAAGAAAGAAAGACAAAGAGGAACCCAACAAAGGAACCCAACATGCAGGATATAGTGCAGACCAAAAATATAGATTAAGTGTAATCGACAAAACAAAACTAAAGGACAGTCAAGCATGACCGACAGACAGAACCAAAAGTCAGTTGCAACCCGCAAAAAGTGGATCTGACTTCCATGTCAGATAAAGCAAGTGTATTCTATTTATAGGATATTGAATTTATTTAAATCCATTTCTTTAGGGACAAGATACATGAATGTAAGTTCTTTAATCAGTCTAACTGATTTAAAACACACAGACTAGGAGATCAAGGTACAAGTTGTAAACCTGATCTTAGAGTTAACATTGTTTTTATCAAAACTTGATGAAGTCAATCCATCTATAAATAGATGATGTAATCATTCATTATTATGAATGAATAGATGATGTAAAGAGAGAGGAGAACATAATGAGCACATCTATGGATTAGATTGAGAGTTTTTCAAGAACAAGAACAACAAAAGGAGGATTTGGTTAGCAGAACCAAGAATAGAGGAAAGTGATAATCAGAGGTATTAATCAATCACAATTAGGTGATAATATTTTTCATGTAAACTAAATTGGATCTATATCAAAAATAGTAAATTAAATTTACCAGGTCAATTTGTAATTTTCTATCATTCTAACAAGTGGAGCAAAGTGTAAAAATCCTTTCAAGGAAGGTGGATTTAACATTCCAACATCAAATCTCTTAACCAAGTGCACAATCAATAGTGTTGCTAAAGCTCTTAACAGAGTAGACTTTAAAAGGTCTTCACCGATACTCCTAACAGGGTAGATCATCAGAAGTGATCAAATTGTAAGCCTTAACTGGCCCCTTCTAATTTGCAGATAGTGAAGTTTTGTGGGTGCCATCCCCACCGCAGGTTTTACTTCCTAACAGGAGTTTTTTGTGATATCATATCTTGTGTTATGTGTCAATTACTTTCATAAAATTTTCTATGAATGATTCACATGTTTATTAATGTTATGAATTGATATAAATCACATCAAGATAGTATAGATCAGATTGAATGGATATGTAATTGATTACAAAGGTTAATTGATTAAAGGATACAAAAAAAAGTTTTAGAGGTACTGATTCACCCCTCCCCTCTTAGTACATACTTCCCATTAATGCCAACATCCCATACTTGCAGATGATATAGTTGAGGATGAACATGAATAATTTCTTTCCAGGCATCTTAATGAGAGGGACTACTTCAACCCACTTTGTAAAGTATTCAGTAGCAATGATAATGAAATTGTGTCCTCCATAGGAAAAGGGATATATTTTCCCTATTAGGTTGAAGGCCCATTGTTGGAATGGCTAGTGGGCGATAAAAGGTAACATCTCTCACACAAGAGCATGAATCAGGTTACCATGGGTCTGGCACTTCTTGCAATTTTTAGAAAATTGGAGAGCATCTTTCTCTAGGGAAGGCCGGTAGTATCCTACTCATAGGAGTTTCTTAGCTAATGAGAGGCCATTTAAGTGAGACCCATAGATACCTTCATGGAATTCCTTAAGTGAATGTTTAGACTCGTCACATTCTAGACACCTAAGGAGATTACCATCAAGACATCTTATATACAAGTTGTTAGCCATGATCAAGTAACATGATGCATTCCTTATGAGGTTTCTTTTCTCATTTTTGGATAGGTTAGCAGGGATAATCTAGTGACAGAGATAGGAGTGAATTTGGCTATATCAGGAGGGTTCATAACCCATGATTAAGCATATAATGTGGGATTTAGGAGAGTCATAAGAAGGGAAGGGGATTTCTTCCACCAGGAACTCATAGTGAAACTAATGTTCCTCTAGTTGCATCATTAAGGCTAGATTAGACATAACATCATCTGATTTGTTTTTTGTTGTTGGAACTTGTTGGAAGGTGATAAACATGAACTACTTCTTGAGATTGTTGATCATTCTTTTATATGGCATTATATTTTCATATTTTGTTTGTTATTGATCATTGACTTGGTTTATTACTAGCTAATAATCATCGTAGATATGCAGTTTTGTAATCTTCCATTCAATGGCCATATTCAGTCTATTTGTTAAAGCTTCATATTTAGCTATGTTATTTATGCAAGGAAATAAAAATTTATATGCTTTAAGAATCTTATATCCTTGAGGTGTAATGAAAAGTACTTAGGCACCATACCCCTATTGTGTGAAGCACCCATCAAAGAACATATTCCATGTGTGCTCCGTTAGATGCAAGATAGCTTCATCAGGAAATTCTATACGTAGAGGTTGATCATCTATGAGAGGAGCATCTTCTAGGTGATCAACAATAACTTTTCCCTTGATGGCCTTCCTATCCATATATTCAATTTCAAACTCACAAAGGATCATTACCTATTTTTCCAGTCGTCCAGTGAGAGTTTATTGGTTCAATAAGTACTTTAGAGGATCAATTTTAGCAATTGACTTAATAGAATGCTCCAACATGTAGTGTCTGAGATTTTGAGAAGAAAAAACCACAGCTAGATAATTTTTTTCAACAATAGTGTAGTTATTCTCATATGAAACCATAGTTCTGATTATGTAATATATTTCTCTTTCTCTTCATGTTTCATCATGTTGTGCTAGCAGAGCTCCCAGTGATGTTTCCATAGATGAGATGTAAAGAAGGAGATGCTTTCCTGGTATTGGTGCCATTAAGACGGGTGGATTCGCTAGATACTCCTTGATTTTTTGAAAATTATTCTCATGCCCTTCATCTCATTTGAACATTACTCCTATATACAATATCCTTATGGCAGGTTGTGCCTTGTCTGCAAGTTATGAGATAAACAGCTTAATAGATTGTAGCTTTCCTTGTAGAGTCCTAACTTGACTAATGTTATGAGGTAGTTTCATTTCCATGACTGTAGCTACCTTTTTAGGATCAACCTTAATTCCTTTAGCTAAGATAATATAACTGAGGAGCTTACCGAAGGTCACACCGAAAGAAAATGTTTTAGGGTTAAGCCTAAGCTTGAACAGTTCAATTCGATCAAGAATCTTTTCCAGATAAGCCAGGCGAGTAATTCTTCTTGCTAATTTTTACAAGGTATCATCTACATAGTCCTCGATATTTTTATGCATCATGTCATGAAATATGGTAGTCATATCTCTTTGGTATTTTTCCCATGTGTTCTTAAGACCAAAAGGCATGACATTCTAGCATAAAGTGCCAGAAGAACATATGAAAGAAGTTTTCTCTTGGTCCTTGAGAGCTATCCTTATCTGATTGTAGCCAAAAAAGCCATCCATTAGGGAATACATCTCATAGCTAGCTGTGAGATCCATAATCATGTCAATGTTTGGCAATAAAAAGTCATCCTTGGGACAAGATTTGCTCAAATTTCTGAAGTCTATACAAACCCAAATTGATTTATCATGCTTATTTATAGGTATGATGTTGGAGAGCCAATCAGTATATGCTAGAGCATGAATGAGCTCATCTCTTAGAAATTTTTCCAATTTAGCCTTGACTAGTAATGCCACATGAGGATGCATCTTTCTAATCTTTTGCTTGATTGGATTGACTCCTAGAGAAATCGACAGGTGATGCATGATCAAATTTGTGTCATGTTTTGGCATGTCTGAATAGGACAAAGAAAAGTTGATTTTCTCTCTCATGAAGAAATGGATGAATTCTTGCTTCTCTTATTTAGATAAATATTGTGTTAGATAGATCAACTAAGGTGCTTATATTGTTCCCAGATTAACCGGTTGTGTTGGTTTTATCAACACTAAGGATCATTCTTGAAAGTGATTTAGAAGGAGATCAAGTTTCCCATCCTCCAGCACCTCAAAATTTTTTTCGCATTGGCTCGCCATTTGTTTTTACTATTTTTGGTTCTAACAATGCCAAAAAGTGGTTTTCACTGTCAGTCCTCTTTTCCATTTTATTTTTCCTTTTTAGGCTAAGAAACTTGATGTCCCCCTCTATCATGTTTACACTCGTTGCATAGGTGGAAGAGGTAAAGGTTTCAATTGCATTTAGATAGAAATCCAAGGTGTAGTCACTAGGTGCACAAATCAGGCTTAAAGGCTCATTTGGGTTCCATTCAATGAGATCAGGATGAACGAGAGGCAAAGATCCAACGGGTTCCAAGGATAGCACCGAGTTATCAAGATCAATATTTTCAATAGGTAAGAGAAGATTTGTTATAGCACTCTTCGAAGTACTAACTAGAGCCTGAATTGTCTTAACATTACTATTGGAGTTGTTATTATTGTGTGAGTTTGACACAACTAACCTAGCACTAGCATTTTGATTTGCTTTGCGAGTAGCTACCTATTCCAGAAGATTCCTTAGTGGTATGATTTCAATGCTTGAATAGGACATGAGGCATGAATGAGGGACCATGCCAATATCTGCAAGGCTCCAAGTTGTTCCATCTTCTTCCTTAGAGTTATGAAGTGTTGAAGGAAGAGTATTTCTGCTACTATCTCCAAAGTTCCAATTTATATTAGGAGGAAGGGGCATTTATCATCATCTTTAGAATCTATGTTAGACTCTTCTTCAGAAGCTTGAGAAGTGTTATAACTTTCTCCTAGATCATATTGAGGAGCATACTTTTGGATGACATCAATTTCAATATAAATGGTGGCATCAGACAAAGAAACCCACTCGTACTCATGAGAGTCTATTTCAATAGAGTAGGGTAGATCAAGAAAATGGATAGGAGCCACATTTTTTCCCCAGTTAGGGTGTCCTCCCCTAAAGTATTCCTCGCATTTCCCCCATAGTCATATTGAATGTGTCTATGTTCAAGTATTTCCAAATATTGGGAGAGTGTTGCTAAGGTAGCTGTATTGTCACTGGAGTTATGAAATTTTAACCTTGTTTAATATCAACATTTCATGTCAGAGTTGGAGCCTCCTCAAGAGAATACACTCGATCATTTGATAAATGAGGTAGATCTAGTACATGGGAGACATGAACAAGTTTCCCCTATTTTGGATGTCTAATTTCAGGTTTTTTCCCTTGCTCTGAATTAGTCTCTCTTATAGATAGGTCATCTTATTGGGCATTTAAGTATCTTCCTATAACAGGGGAGATGAGGATTAATTTGGTTCAAAGCGAGCTTTGTTGTGGTCTCTAAATGGTTGTGGGATGTAGGGTTCTCCTTGGTATCCTGGATCTTGAAAGTGAAGCATCCTTTTGAAGGAACATGGATGACTTATATTTCCTCTTCACTCTTGTCCTCAGATATGTCCATGAGAGCATTAGTGGGAATGTTTCTAGTTGAAGGATGGAACTTCTGTTCATGGTATCTTACTCTTTTTTTATCCATGGGACTCTGGAATTCAGTGTGTAGGGGGTCTAGTAATCCTTTTTCTTTGCCTAAGGGTCCTTTCCCTTTATAACCCATTTATTTATCAATCTAATAACCTTTTCCATATTTCTCTGGATAGATCTCTACATGCTTCACTTCTTGATCTTGGTCTTTGCCTTTATATAGCCATGTAAGGATGGCTTTTTCCTCATTTTCTTTAGAGAGAGGGACGTGATCTTTGACCATGCCAGTCCCTTCGTGTATTTCAAGCATCTGACTATTTGAGGTTTTAAATGATGATGATGGCATCCCATAAGATCTAGGAGATGTAGGGAGGTTATTCATGGATAACTGATACTCCTCCATACTAGTGTTTTTAATTTGGAATTTTTCTCCAAATCTCGTCATAAGTTCTATTTGAGAATTCTCAAATGTTGGTCCATGGGATGCTAATTTGTTTTGAGGAGCCATGCTCTCTTCTTGCTTCAAGGAATTACAAGAGTAGGTGTTGTAAGCTGAGATAGAAATTTCCACCTTGTTGTGTGGGAAATTCACACATTGGTGGTATGTAGAAGGGACTACCTGCATGTCATGAATCCAAGGTCTCCCTAGTAGGATGTTGTATGCCAAAGATAAATCTAACACTTGACAGATGACATCTTGTTTGACCAACCCCACTCTAAAGGGTAGCACTACTAATCCTTTTGATGATATTTCCTCCTCATGTATGCTTTTATAGATATTATCCTTTGAGGATCAATAGCATGTTCAGAGAAACCTAATGTTGTGATGAGCTTGAGAGTAAAAATGTTCAAACTGACGTCTCCATCTATCAAAACACATTTGACTCTATGTTTATGAATTAAGACCTCTATATGCAAAGGTTGATTGTGAGGATGAATGGGCACTTTATCATCATCTTCTGAGAAAGATAGGTAATGGGAGGAATTTAGATGATTGACCATTGTTTGGAACTGACTGACACCAAGATCTTTGGGCACATTAGTATCGAAAAGAGTTGTCTCAAGGATCTCTTTATGTGATGGTGATAGTTTAAGAAATTCCAAAATGGAGATTTGAGAAGGAGTTCATTTTAATTGATCAACTAGGTTTTAGTTCACAATAGGGAGTGATAGAGAAGTTTTCTTAGATGTCGTTGGTTTTCTTGTTGATGTAACAGTTTGTTTAGATGTAGATGCTACTCCCTTAAGAGCAACCTTAGATTGATTATGAGTAATAACATTAGTATACTCGGCTTCCTTATCTTTGATAATACTGACATTGACTGATTGATCAGAGGGTTCAAGCATGTAAATCAAATTGTCATTATTAGCATAGGTATGGTTTAATTTAGCTCCTTGAGTTTTTGAAGATTCTCCTTTCTCATAGGAGGTTAAAGGTTATTTGAAAGCCTTATGGTCATCATTTGATCCATGGATACCAACAATGATGATTTCATTGTCAATCAGGTCTTGTATCAGGTATCTTGACTTCATACAGTCATAAGTCAGATGTCATTTTTCTTGTAGAATTCACAATAGTGGTTATCGTTCCACCACTTGGGCTTAACCGTAGGTTCCCAAGGTTTCTAGTTAGGTATTTTGATGATCTTATGGGAAACCAACATTTTTAACATATCTTCCTGAGGTTCTCCATGGGGAGTGAAATTTTGTTTAGGCCGCAGAAATTTAGGGTGCCTTGTCTTTCTGAGAGTCTTGGGTGTTCTTAGAAGAACTGGTAGTAGTTGCATTGAGCTTAGCAGCTTGAATGTTACTAGTGAGATTGAACACTAGCTCCTTGGGTTTGTATTCAGGTGAGTCAACCAAGTCATCATTGACTACATTTCAGTTCTTATATTTGTTGTTGTCACTGCTAGAAGATTTAGTGTCTTTGCTCAAGGTGAGTTTTCCTTTCTTCACAAGAACATCTTCAATCCTAATAGTCCTATCGACTAAGTCATTAAAAGAAGTGTGCTTTTTCATTTGGGTCACATAGTTCATCTTGGGAACTAGGTTTTTAATGAAGATGTCAATATTTACTAATTCGGGTATTTTTCTAGAATATCTTGCGAATATGCTTATCCATATTTGAATAAATTTGACAAATGGCTCACCAACATGTTGTTTAGAATTGCATAGATTCAACATCATGACCGTGTGTAGGATTTTATAGGAATAATGTTGCATGAATTTCTATAAAAACTCATCAAATGTTTGAATACTAGGCAAGAGCTTCATAAACCATTCCAAGGCTTGGCCACTGGGGCTTCACGGAAATAATCTCATCAGATATCTCCTTTCATGCATGAATTCCATACTAAGTGCACAAAATTCCCTTACATGATCTTAAGGGTTGCCCTCCCCATTGTATTTTTCATATTTGGGAATTTCAAACTTAGGGGGAAATGACAGCATGTGTAAGTTTTTAGCAAATGGGAAGAGACATATGGATTCCAATGAATACTTGCTAGGAGGTTTCTCTTTGGATTTCTTCAATTCCCTAATATTGTATCTCATGTCCTACAATTTTTTATTAAGAATGTTGATGGGGGACTCTTCCTCTTGTTGTATGAGTCCCTTAATGTCAAATTCAGGTGGAAGTTTAACACCTATTAATGCAAGATGCATAAAGTACTTGTCCTTGTCTAATAGCAAAAGGGTGTGCATCATCTTTGTTTAAATGCTTGTCTTGTTGACACTTTCTAATCTCTTTCCTAGTGGGCTCTTCTATGGAGGAAGATGCACTGGTATGTTGAATTTATTGGTCATGTTGAGACCTTCAATCGTAAGATGACATTGTTGATGTGTTGTGTACAACTAAGGTTGATTGATCAAACAAGGGTGCATTGTGTTGTGGAATTGAAGTGTCCTTTTGTGGGATTTTGTAAGTTATTTTTCTATTTTAATAAGAAGGTAATCCTTGAGTAAGGTCGTCGATAGCTTTTCCCTTGGAATCGAGATTGGCTTTTTGACTTCTCATTTGGACCATGAAAGACAATTTTAGTTACAATTCTGGAATGACTAGGTTGATGATATCAATGTCAAAGGTTTCTAAATGATCATTTGTCCAATAGATTGAGAGAAGAAGATGAAAAGGTTTTCTAAACAGGGTACAAGGTATTGCGCTTTGAGGTATGAATGCCTATTCGACGACACTTATGACCGAGTTGATTTGCAATGGATTGTTGATGAAAAAGCATAGGACTAGCAAGATAATACAAGAGACTAAGATGAGAGATATTGAGTGACCCAAGTCATGCAGTCAAGAACTAGAAATTGTTGTGATAAGATTGTAAAGGATACCCAATATAGTTTGCCACTTGTTTTGTTTTTTCAAATGTCAAGTTTGTACGATGTGTTATGTTGTCGAGAATGTTGTTGTTGCTGATAATGTGAAGTTTCAAGTGGTTCAACCACACCAAACACAAAGAGGAGATGATAAAGAACTTTCTACCTCTAGATTCAAATTGTCTTAGTATCAAAATATTTTCTCATGCTTGATATTCCTTCAGCTCACACAAAGTGATATTTTCTTTTTCTAGCACTATGCATGTTGTGGGTTTTGAAAAGATATTCAATGCTCAAATTACATAGGCTCCCTCATACCACATTCATGCTTTAGGATTCCCTTGGGAATACATATGGTGAGTGTAAAAATCTTCAGGTGATCTAGGGAATCCAATTGGATTGATCCTTGCACAAAGATTATGATACTTTTGGAGGTGATTCGGGTAGGTTCTATCTAAAAAGTGCCTAGTAAGGACGTTTGTTCATGACTATCCCTTGTAGTTTTGCAAGTAAAATTAAGGCGTATATCCCTAAAAGCAATCAAAATGCATAGTCTCACAAAAAATATTGAGACCTCTTGTCCCTACACAAGTTGAATGTACTCTCCTTGTAGTCTTGTAAACAAGATTGAGACAAAAAAAATGGCCCTACAAGTGCCTAGTCAAATGTAATCTTGCTTAACAAGATTGAGGAAACGAGATCCTACACATGAAGAAGCATTAGGAATAGAAAATATCCATTTCTTCCCTCTCTTTGGATTGAAGGAAGCTTTTGATTATAGTGAGGCAGAGTAGCCAGGTTCTCTTATTCCCCACTTGGATCGTTCCCAAAAGATTTCTCTCTTGGCAGGCCCTCTAAAGGTAAATGCAAGAAAAGTAAATGGATAGCTAATGAAGGTCAAGATTTCTAATTTTCCATAAGGATAAGAGCATACTCTCCTACTTCATAGTGTCTCCCAAACACATCAAGCACATGTTCATTTACCAAAAGAAAAGTATTGTTTTCCCAAGTTCAATCAAACATGTTTGGGTTTCAGATTCTCTAAAGAGAAGAGCATAATACCCTAATGTCTAACTTCACCCAAAAAATCAACACCCTAGTTAAGCTAAGTGCCTAAGAAATCATCTAAGAAAGCACATGTTTTGTTTGTTTGATGAAGTCAAGGCAACCTGCAAGCGTAAGCATTAGTAGTTTCCCAACTTTTCTTCTCTCAAAAGCGTCCTACAAGCACAAACCGTTAGTAATCTTGCAAGAAAGAAGTGTGCTAATGAGACTTTGACAAGCAAATCTTCCTAAAAACATCCTGCAAAAACTAGTTAAACTGCAAAACTAGAGATAAAAAAGATCATACAAAACATGTTAGGGGTTAGAATACCAAAATAAGCTCAATAAGACCCCTAAAAATGCTTTATGTTCCTGAAACAAAAAATCACAGAGAACGGACTATCACCAAAACTCGTATGACAAATACCATGTTCCCATATGACAAAACATGTATCACTCGAAGCCCGTATGACTAATGTAATAATCCCAAATGATAAAAGAAAAAGAAAATAGCCTCGTATGACAAAATGTATATCACCATACGACAAACTATTGTCACGTGAATTGGCGTACGAGCTAGAAACAAGCTTCGTATGATAGTGAATGTAGTTTCCTCAAAATGTGAGAAATTGTGAAAATGAGGCAAAAATGAGCTTTCTACCCCACAATGGGCGCCAAAAATGTGTGTGGTAAAATGTGTCTTCAATATCTACAACCAAACACTTCAATAAACCATTACATCAAAAGGGGTTAGCATCAAAACAAAGACCAAATATTGCATAGAAACCCTTGAAATTAGCTTATTATTTCCTAATTGAAGCGAGTGTGATTCTCATGAGCTTCCCATCAGATTGGACATGGAGAATCAATGATTTGACTACTCCAAAATGGAATATTCAATGCAAGAAGGAGCAAGATGCATTTACTTGCATATTTTGATCTTAAAAGCTTTGAAAATGCAATACATGAACTAGCAAGTTAAATGCATGATAACCATGAAGAATGAAGCTAAATGAAAGTAAAAACTATCAATGAAATGAGCAATACATCTACCATTAGTCTATGAAAGGAAGCTAAGATGTCATTAAACTAAGAAATTAAACTACCAATGCAAAGATGCAAGAAAACTACTAGGAAAGCAAGAGCTATGGGTGCACAATAAAACCCTAGAATGAAAATAGCATTATAACTCTACTCCAAATCTTCTTGTTATGATGAGCAAGGGAGTTATCCCTTTTATAAGAGATTCCAAGAAATGAGAGGTTGAGATTAAGAGGCAAAAGGGAATGATCAATGGTGGAGGTGCAAATTCCCTCAATCCATGTGAGATGATAAAGTGATTTTGATTGCTCAACTTTGTGGAGAATAAGACAAAATTGGTATTTTCCCTTTTTATTTATTTTATTTTGATTTTCATGTGCTCACAAAAGGGGACTTAGGACTTTTTGATTTATCCCAATGTTTCATGCTTTTTAAGATTTAGGCTTTGATGATTGATGATTTGATTCAACAAGTCAAGATTTAGAATTATGCAAGCAAATTTGATTAAGTGCTCTCATAATTAGAGTCTAGCGATAATGTCTTAGATTTTAGAATTTATTAAGACCGATTAATCAAAAATAGGGGCTATAGGTTTTCTAGACCAATTTTAGGTGATTACACAACCAACATAAAAATACTTGAGTTCCTTTTAGAAGCTTCATCAAAATTCAATTTAATCCATCCATCTTTTAGAGGTGACAACTTAAGTTGTAAATGAGGAGACTTAGGACTAACCCCCAACTCCCCATAAATGGGGGGAGTGGCCAAGCCATAACATGTTTTTTTTATTTCATCATTCCACACAATAAAGGAGCTATATTTTAGTTTTTGGTTTCTTTCTAGATTGTTGACTTCCTTAGGTTTCATAGCTTCAAGCTTCTTGGAGAAGATATCCACATCCATAGATTTGTCTTGAAAATTCTCCTATTTATCTCTTTCCAAATCTCCCAAATAATAATAAAAGAGATTTCCACGCATAAGATTGAAAAAATAGACCCTTTTGTAGTAACAACCAAGCATTGAAGAGTGTGAATGAGGGGGTTTAATACACTTAAGACAACAGGGTCTCAATGAGAAAATAGCGCTTAGTTTCCTCAATATGAAATGCTTAATTAAACTAATATAAGAATGTTAAAAAGTAAATTATATGATAATCTTAATGAAGAGTGTGGAATTCAAATTGTTTAATAGTATAGAAATATGATACGGTAAAAATGTATGAGCTAAAAACATAGAAAGTACAAATAATACGCATCATTATACCAAGTAGGCTAGGATTAGCCTTGGAAGCTAGAGCACTATGAAGACATATGTGCATTTGTACTACCATCTACACAATAAGAGAAAAAGCTACCATAAAAGATATTTATCTGCCAAACCTATTCACCTACATACATGGAGATGATAAAAGTGTTGGATTTTGTATAGGGGTTTTCCTTAGTCAAACCCTCGCTTTAGTATTTCTACCTCCAAAAACATCTATACAAGATTTGAAGATATAGAAATGGAATATATGTGTGATAAAAACATCCTTTCTATTTAGGACAACCCTATTATGATTAAAAAAAGATAATATACGAGCTCATAAAAAGACGTGTGAGAGAGATTTACAAGTAGCTATAATTCCCCTCTTGATAATTAGACACGATGGATTTGAAATAAGAAGAGTTTCTATGAGTGTCCAAGAGATTCACTATGTGAGAAAAAGAGTAAGATCAACTAAGAAAGATGATGTAAGATTTGTCAAAATAAGGAAGAGAGAAATTTTTGTTTCTTGGAATGGATATGAATAGTTTCTACAAGCACATATAGTCATTGTGACATGCATCAAGGTTAAAATATGCCAAAAATCTCCTTTGAATCTTAAAATCTATCAAGATGTTAGCGCATTGTGTAGAATTTTGTAGGTCGATATTATGTTTGACTAATTTCTCAAGAAAATAAAACCATAGGTTGCTAGCATTTCATAATTTCTACATATGAAGTCAAAATTGTGTAATCCCAATTATAGTTTTTATTATAAATGCACTAGGTGCAATGTGTAAGTGTGAAATTGTGGCACAATCATGAAAGGAGTTTCCCTAATGGAGATGGTCCAAACCATGTAGCATGAGGTCAACACAAGGGAAATCAAAACAAGATAAAAAATAACTCAACAATGTACTTGAAACATGTGAAATCCCACATTCACATTATCATAGATTCATAAATTTATATATGATTGGTCTGCAACATGCAACTTACATTCTTTCAGCATACATGCCTGATTACAATAGAAATATAGATCTAACCCTAGTGCTAACCTTCCAAAGGTTATCCTACTTCCCGTTGTCTAACTAAGATCAAATGCCTCAATATATAGAGACTTCACAACTCATATGTTGGCCAGATCAATTACATTTTCCAAGACAAAGAAAATAGAATACAAAAAAATAGGCTAAGACCAAAATAAAAATGATGTCGATGCCAAGATGTTGAAATGATGTACAATCCAAGAGAAACATTGACCAAAGATCTAGGAACATCGTGATATAAGCCATAAAGCTTTGCGATCAGGAAAATGCTTTGTGAGATTAGAAAACTCGTCTGACTGTTAGAACTTTGAAGAACACATAGAACTGACCATGAATCCAGAATATATCATCAGCGAAGTATCTGGTTGAAGTGAAAACCTAGACATAAGTAAAAAATAATGTCTAGAACATACCCTGAGGTTCACAACAACAAAAGATCCAAAACCAAGGAACATTGCTAAAAACATAGAAACAAAAAACAAGAACAAAAATGAAAGGAAATATCTTTGGGTTATGCAAGATTGCCAATGACCCAAGGATGCTCTTGCATCAGACACCCTTGGTGAGAATAAAATGTTCCATAATAGCAACTTATGGACATCTTATAGGATTCAGGACATAAATCACATTCTCATTCTTAATCCAAATATCCTCTTTATCTTCAACTGTCTTTCTCTACACCTCTGCTCTTTCTTTTGTCATATTCATCAGCTCACTCTGCTATGCACTTACTTTATCATACCTCACATCAACATTAGTTAGTAAACAACTTTGATCACAACCTATTTTCTTTCATACACTTGATTTACCTCTGCTAAACAACTTCATCTGATCAACAACCAAAGTATCATGTTGCTTGACTTTACCTTTCATGTTATCTGATACTTGCGAGTTCTCACATCTGCCTCCAAAATCATTCTTCATATCCATATCAACCTCTATATTCTTCTTCTCCAAATAGTAACTCTTCACAATGCCTAGATTCCTTCCACTCCTCCCCTCTTCCTCCTTTAAGGGAACCAAAATAAACTTCTTCCCATACTTCTCTATTATGACCAAGTTACTTCTACAATCATGGTTAGCTTCCCTATCTTATTGCCAAGGTCTACCTAAAATAAATGTTGGCAAGTTGACTTCCTGAGGATGCATGACTCATTTTGTGTTGTCATCATGGCAACAAAGTCATGTTTAGTTTCTGTCATGAAAGACAAAATGACTAAGTATGGAAAATAGAGCAGACAAAGACATTCAGCGATTAGCACATCAGCGCACATGTGAGAGATCAATTGAGCTTATGCACATTCAGATATATATTGTATGACATGTGTACATGCTACATCCAGACACACATAGTATGGAACAACAGTATGGCGAAGTTACAGGCAGATCAGTAGACCAGCAGTCTAGAAGACAGAGCATGGAAGCCGACTACTGTTTTGATCAACGTGAATTATTTTGTAATGTAATGGCTAAATGCCTTTGGTTATATGTTTTTAATAATGTAATTAACATTGTAGTAGACACGCTTAAGCTGACTTGTTTGGAAGTGTTGTGTATTTTGTTTTAGGGCTGACTAGAGTCTTGTTTTGGGTTGCGCCTATTCGGATATGAACATATAAGTATGTAATGTAAAGTTATGTACAAGTGTCTATTATTATGTAAGAGGAAGATATAGAAGAGCAGTATAATGAAGTCAGTATATGATATAGCTCTTTAAGAGAGTAAGAGAATTCACGCATACACGAAACTGATCAGACGACAGTGTCATCACAGTAGTTCACTTTTGATATAGTGTATATCAACTTTCAGAAGGTTGTAGCCTTCATCCTATTGGGTAGTGAGCCATATACCTTTAACAGGGTTTTGTAAAAGACTCCTAACAGAGTTAGACCTTTAACCAGGTTATTGTACTCATATTGTAAAGATTGCTTTTAATAGGGCAAAGGAACTTTAATAGGTTCATTATACCTAGTACAATATTTGTGGGTACTAATTCCCACCGGGGTTTTCCTCTGATCAAGGTTTCCCCATAATCATATCATGTGTTATGAGTTATTATGTTAAGCTTCATTCTATGTATGTTTGATTTATGTTTA